>JBAHVQ010185011.1:0-15628 GCA_036872915.1 Nanipora kamurai | reverse complement strand
ATAATAATAATAATAATAATAATAATAATAATAATAATAATAATAATAATAGTAATAGTAATAATAATAATAATAAACTTTATTTCCTATACATTAATTACTCATAAGAGTATTCTTCCTAATGGCCCTTAATACTTCAACAGGTTGCACTAACTATTTACAAATATATATTTACAAATGTTAAGATTAGCAAGTACATTCAACAAAATGTTTGCAAGCAAGAATATTTACAAATGTTAAGAATAACAGATACATTCAACAAAATGTTTGCAATCAAGGACGTGAAAATTGTTCTAGGTGATCTACTTTGTTGTTTAATTGAAGAAAAAAATTGTCTTAAACTAAATTTGTAGGATACTTCAGTGAAATTGTTAATCTGCTTTAGCTCAACAGGCAATGAATTAAAAAGCACTGCGCCACTGTATGAAAGCTTTGACTTGGCTAATTCAGATTTTATCTTTGGTATCTTTAAATTAGTTGACTGTGACCTCCTATCTACATTGTGTGCATCCCGAGAAAATATGAACAGATTACGAACTTCAGTGGGCATTGAATATCGCAGGCAGCTGAACACAATAAGTAGTTTTCTCATTTTGATTAGATTATGAATGGGAATCCATTTTAGTTTACGGAACAAGGCGACAGAGGGAGTCTGAATGCCTACGCCAAGAATCGAACGGGCTGCTCGTTTCTGTAGTTTCAACAGATCATCAATTAACTCCTCCCGCGCATTATCCCAGATATTACAACAGTATAAAAAATGATAATATATTAAAGCACAATAAAAGTTAATTCTTGAACAGATAGGTAAACAATGGCGAATACGCCTCAATAAAAATAATCGTGAGCTGACTTTATCCTGAACATTATCAATTTGATTGCTCCATTTTAGATGAGTATCAAAAATAATTCCTAAAAGTTTGCCACACGTTTGAGCAGAATGGCAGTGACCTCGGAACTCGAAGTCGAAGGTTTAGCCGAAGTATTTTCGCAGGTAAGTGGTCAAATAAATGGAAAATTAGACGCCACGAGAATCAGAAGTAAACGTGCAGTTCTCAAAGGAAGAATAACGACTACCTTACGTAAGTTGGAATCGCTTATATCGCAGTTCGGTCATAAAACTCTGATAAAAGGTTACGTACATGCAAGCCAGTATCACGTACGTGCAAGCCAGATGGCAGAGGAAGAGGCCTAAATGAAACAAAGTCACTATCCGTTGACGAGCAACCGATACAAGAAAACGTCGGTCTGACATCTGGATATGAAAACCAACTCGAAGTTCAAAGTACCACTAAATTTCTCATAATAATAATAATTAAAAGTGATGTTTTAAAATAGTTAAAATACAGTATTAAATTGTTATAAAATAACTAAGACATCCATATCGTTATTTAGTAGCGTTTAAAACGACCCTACCGCGTTCAGATATGGACTGTTTATTCCAAATCTTGGTTCCTAAATAGCTAAAACTCCTCTTCATTGCATTTGCTTTCGGTTTCAATAGTGCCAGCATAAGATTATTATTTCCTAGTGTACAACTTTCATTTGTAGAAATCTTAAACATATAGGATATGTTTCGTGGGCATTCATGCCTTAATGCCCTGTTTACTACTTCGATGGTTTGTTGCTGTCTTCTCTTTTCCAGAGTTTGCTAACTTAGTTTTCTTAAAATATCATGTGATCGGATGTCATACAAGGCACCTGTTATAACTGGAGCAGCTCTATTTCGCAATTTCTGCATTTTATCTTGCAAACGATTTATTACAATTTCCCCATAGTAGTGAACAATAACCAAATTAAGGCAACACTGAAATGTTATACATCATCTTTATGGAGTTTTCCGACAGAAATGGTTTTACACGTCTCAATATCCCAATTGTTTTAGAAATTCTTTTCTTCTGGCGTTATCAGTTTAGCTTATAACTAAAGTGTCATTAAAGATTGTAGTTGTATACGTATATTGTATACATATAAATAATAATATATATGTAGTCTAATCATCACATACAAATCTAAAATTAAGTTTAAACTAAACTAAAATAAGTTTTTTTCAACATCCCAAATTAAGTTTACAAATTGAGTCGAATAGGTGACACTACAATCCGACCAGAACGAGTCCTTACAATGTTAGTAGATGCGTTGGTAGCTTGTGGAGTGCTGGTCTTTTCGTTAGAAGGAATATTTTCATTTCGTACAGTCTCTTCAGAAGGAACATTGATCACTTCTTTAGGACTTGGTACAAGATGGCGTCTATTCCTCCTCACAAAGGATTTTTCTGTTTTCACGATATAGGATCTTGGTTCAGGTGTCTTGTGAACAACAACAGCTGGAGAATTTATATCAGGAACCCGAACTGTTTCACCCGGACTTAAATTGGACAGAGGTGAAGACCGATGTCGTTTGTTATAATCTCGAACTTGTATGAGAGTTTGAATGCTCGTTCTTTCTTTCCCAACTCTTCAACACCTGCTAACTTAGGTTTCATTTACTCCGGTGCTAAGGGTAACGTACAACGCAATTTTCGTCCCAGCAACAGTTCTGCTGGGGTGTATACATTTTGAAGTGGTGTGGTCCTATAAGACAGTAGAGCTAAATATGGATCCTCCGACTTAATAAATAAGTTTTTAGCAGTTTAAACTGCTCGTTCTGCCTCTCCATTACTTTGTGTGTAAATTGGACTACTCGTCAGATGAGTAAATTCCCATTTTTCTGCAAATTTGCAAAATACAGTCGATGAAAATTGTGATCCATTGTCCGACACAACAATTTCTGGGATACCATGACGACACAAAAACGATTTCAAATGGTTGATTATGTTTTCCGAGGAAGTGCTGTGCAATGGCGCGACTTCGAAAAATAAGGAATAATAATCCACAGCAAGGATATAGTTCTTACCATTATGGTTTAAAAAGACTGTACTGCTTTTTGCCATGGTCTTTCAGGAAGTGAAGACGAATATCATAGGTTCTACATGGTTCTTTCGATGCTTACAGCAAGTTGCGCATGTTGCAACTACATCTTCAATTTGCTTACTAAGTGCAGGCCACCACATGGATTCGCCTGCCCTCTCTCAACACTTACAAATTCCCTGGTGACCCCAATGGATTTTATCCAAAATACCAAAGCGTAGAGACGACAGAATAACCAGTCTTAACTCGTTCATTCAGTACCTCTTTGGACTGTAATGTTAGTTCTTTCTGGCCAACAGACAACAAGGGATGAGTTCAACTTGGTATTAGCTGGCCAGCCTTCAGTGCAGTGAATGGATTTCATTTGATACACGTATTTCAACGTACTGCGATGTAATGCAGACGCGCTATATCCTTTGCACTGGGAGGCATCCCTTACACATCTTAAGGTGTGTTAAACATCTAAAGATGTGACACACAGTAAGGTGTATTAAATTACACGTTTTAACTGGCTAGAAAAGGTTAGCTAAGATGTGTAGAAAAACACACCAAGATATGTAACAAAACACTGCTAAGGGTGTAGAAAAACAGTACAAGCTGTGTTTTCCTACACATGCACCCTTTCACACAACAAGCTTCAAGGCGAGTCATATTTTGGACAAGGCAAAAACTGACCTTAAGATGGGTTTTCTAAAACTCATCTTCTCATGCTTGTTGGGCACCTTAAGATGGGTTTGAATTTTGAACATAAAAGGTCTGTTAAGTTAACACACCTTTTTAAAGAGTAAAGCTAATGGTTAGAGCGTCTTACGAATAATCTAAAGGTTGGGGGTTAGGAAATTTCTACGAGTTATAAGTTTGAAACATGCCCAGTTCTCACGCCCAGTGAAACGCAAACTAATATTGACTATTCAGATTATGAACCGGGGAGTATAAAACCTCTGCATGGATGTTGGCAATTTATAGGCAATTCGTGCCTAGTTTCACATCTCGAAATATATCCCTTTGCCGGTAAAGGATCTGACGAAAAGGTGTTGAATCTTGAGTCCCACTTAACTCGTGTAATTAATAAGGCGAACGGAAATTAACCACATTCTCTATGCCACAGTATCAGAATTTCAGAATTTCAAGAGAAAAAACACGACGATTGTGTAGAAAAGATTGTTAAGTTCTGTAACGAGAAACCCAGTGTTGCAATTACCGATGAACACATTGATAGGACTCAGCGAGTGGGTCAACCGAGTGAAGACAACCCAAGAGCGATACTTGTACCCTTCAAGGCACACAAGCATAAGATTGCAATCCTCGCGAAAAGAAAGGATTTAGCCACTCGAACTTCTATTGGTTGTTCGTCAATGAAGACCTTACTAGAAGTAATCAACAGTTACTCTATAAGGCGAGGAAGAAATGTGGAAATGTAGCTTCAGCTTGGACGACAAGCTTAGATGCTTATAGGGTAGCAATCGGGATGCTCAATTCCCGGCCTCACATTTATTGCACTATGTATTGTTTATATTAGAATTATGTTGTCCAATAATGTTCAGTTAAATCCAGGTCCAGTATCCTCGCTTAGCCTTGGACATTTCAATGTTAGAAGTCCGAATGTTAGAGAAGAAATTTCATTTTCGATTACAGAAAATCATTTTGATATTTCTGCATTATCCGAAACGTGGCTCAATGAATGCATTTCTGGTGACTATTTTTCTACTCCCAGGTACAATCCTATTAGAAAGTTAAACAGTTGGTAAACTGCCGAATATATGTAGAAAAAAACCGATGTTTCGAGCAGAGGCACTTCTTGAGTGAGTGAAACATTTTCTTAAAGAGGAATGGCAACTAGACTAGTTTTTCTACTGAAAAAAGTCATGTGCTAAGAACTAACCAATAAACTATGAGAAATAAAAACAAACACATCCTAGCAACGAGTAATCCAACAACGACAAGGAAGTCCGACAACCAGCGAACGTTCGTCAAGCTCATGATCAATCTCGTCAATCTCAGAAAAACGATTTCTGAGCCTTTGACGAGAATCGAACTCGCAACCTTCTGATGACTGGTTAGACGCTCTAATCATTGAGCTACCAAGACTCAGATGGTCAGCTAAGTTGCAGACGAACGTTCATTGGCCGATATACTCCAAGCTCCCACATGAACAACATTTGTGTTCAGCTTTCAATGTGACAAGGAAGTCACTTGTTATTTTTACACAACGATCAATCAGGCGGCACTGAGATAAACTGTCAGTGAGACCCTATTATTCACCTTTATAGGGAAGTACCTTGGGTGCTACTTTTTTTACGTCAGATTCTCTTGTTGTAAAACAAACAAAAGACCTGGAAATTGATGGCTTTGAATTACTTTGGATTGAATTTCTTTTGATACAACGCTATTTCTTATACGGTGTCTGCTATCGGCCTCTAGACAATGATTGTATTTCTTTATGGACATTTTTTAATAATTTTCAGATGGCGCTTTAAAAAATACGTCTATTACTAAGAAAATACAATCTAGCTATTCTTGGGGTCTTGATCTTTTCTTATAACATTATGAACCCTCTGGACAATACCAATGCTGGTGTTCAAACCGCAGCAGGACTGTAAAACCGGAGTTTAAAGCCCGTGGATCCTGGAACTTAGTCACGGAACTAAGTCACGGAACTAAGTCACGGAACTAAGTCACTAAATGTCCCGGATGATAGTGTGCCCGCGTTTTGAAGAAAAGGTTGTATAGTGTGGAAATAAATACATGTTTGTGGAAGTTGATTGTACAGGTTAGTGTAGTCTTGAGAAAGACTATTGGTGCAAGTGCCTGACGTTTCGGCGGCCTTAGTGACAGTCATCTTCAGAGTCAAAAGAAGAGTAAATGTCAGGCTCGCCTATATAAATCTCCCGTTTCGATCCTCGACAACTTACAAAGAACGTTCGCTGTCACTAAACCTACTCCCTCTTACATACTGGCACGAATATCTCAAACGGTCTATCATTCATCGATCCAGAAATATTACCTCACGCATATCTGACAAAGAGGTTTACCAGACTCTGTTCATCTCCTGAACTTGTTCAATTCCGACCACGAAAATATAGAACTCTTACTTTTCAACGTTCATTTTTCTCAAGAATGAGTAGGACATGGAATGTACTACCAAGTAACCTGAGATTAAATGGAAGTCCACTAAGAAACTTCAAAAATAACATAAGGAAGTGTCTTAAACTGGTATGAAGAGCAGTTAGAGAGAGTACAAGAACCCGAATTAAAAGCTGAGAGCCATATTGGGCAATAATTGTTCGGAAAAAATATCAGTAACCGAATCTCGCCCACTGAAAATACCAATCATACGCACAGAATCGACGCTCTCAAGCTCGAAATGCAGTTCACAAGTAGCAGAAATAGGTGGTAAAGCTGCTGCAGCCGGTGGCAGAGGAAGAGGCCTAAACGCAAAGAAGATGAAACAAACTCACTATCCGTTGACAAGTAACCGACAGAAGAGAACGTCGGTGCGACATCTGGATATGAAAACCAACATGACGTTCAGAGGAGTATGCCTGTTCTCCTACAAGTAACTCGATTACCGTATATGGACCGAAGAGACATCTACGTACAATAAGAGTACTGTATATGTAGTCTTACTTTAGCCGAAGTTGCAAAAAAGCTTGAACTGCAGGATTCGCATGAGCAAGTAATTTTGATTGGATTTCAGGAAAAATCTGAACTCAACTCAAAACGAGTTAGCTTTCAAGTTAGTCAAATTAATATGCAATGTAAACGGAACTCTGGTAGTTGATTATTTGAACGTCCCACAGAACGAAGTCAACTTGGTAGATTTAAAGTCCAAGTTGCCACATCTAAAAGATTTGGATATACCTGTATCAGACGGCTGTGAAGTGTCAATGCTTCCTTGCCAGTAATTGCTTCGACATCATACTTCCCATAGAAACGAAACATGGTCCAAAGAGAACTCCCGTTAGTATCCGTACCAAACTCGGAGGGATATTAACTGGTCCTCTTCCTGGCTACGTTCGTGATTCTGAAGCTGTTTGGAAGGATCGAAACACCACTTTCCAGAGCAACCGATGTGTCACTGAACATCGATTGAAGCTACCAGAGAAGTGTCTACAGCCGGACAAAGAGCTTGCACGAGCATACGGTAAAACGATCGGGGACGATCTTAATAATGTTGTTACAAAAATCAAAGACCAAACAATGATTTTAAATGTGGTCAAGTTAGAGGACACATTGAAAAGTTTTGGTTTTTTTTTTGTTTGTTTTTTGTGCGAGTTAACTGAAACACTGCACATCCTCTTGGATGCGTTAAGTTGTTGGGAGAATACCTCGTACACTTAAATTGGACAATAACTCGCCTCCAATCCCTGTAGACTCGATAGCTCAACAGGTAGAGAGGCGGACCGGATTCCCGAAGGTGCGAGTTGAAATCCCGCTCGAGTCAACTTTTTCAGTTTACTTCAGCAGTGTAGGTTAAATGTGAATTTATCGTTTCGTATTGCCCTGAGGATGATTCTGAAATAGAATTGAAACACTTCACATCCTCTTGGATAGCGTTAAGTTGTTGCGAGAATATCTCGTGCACTTTAATTGGATAATAACTCGCCTCCAGTCCCTGTAGACTCGCTAGCTCAACAGGTAGAGCGGCGGGTTAAATTAAAGTGTAGGTTAAATTTGAATTTATCGTTACATTGAAAAGGGTATGGTGAAAATAGTATTGATTGAACTAACGCCACATCATCAGAGTAACTTTTCTTCATTTTAGAGTCTTCTTATTCAAATTTTTAACATATGTTCCTCTTACACAATTTTTCGTCAAGAACTTCAAAAATTTAAATTCTTCATCATTCAAAATGGTTATCTGGAAAACGTTTTAACAGCTGCGTTTGTGTATTTTTGGACTGCCTATTATTTACAGATTTCAATCAGCACTTCGGCCGGGTGATTCAACAGTAAATGAATTGCTATATCTTGTTCATCAAATTTATCTCGCTTGTGAAAGTAGTAAGGAAGTAAGACTTGTTTATTTGAACATCAGTAAGGGGTTTGATAGAATATGGCATGCCGGATTGTTAAAAGCTGGAAGCACTTGAGTGAGAAATCCTTTATTAAAATGGATTGAAAGTTCCGACATACCAAATCCTACTCTGGTTTGTCGATTTTTTGAACGTAACTTAAAGAAACTACTGTTCACGACCCAACGTATCGACACTCCGGTCTAGTGTCTTCATCGGGGGTGATATAAGCGTCGAAACGTTGGGTCGTGAACTGTAATTTCTTTAAGTTACGTTCAAAAAACCTACAAACCAGAGTAGCATTTGGTATGTCGGAAATTTCACCTGGTTGCCGTGAACTTGTATCTTACCGGGATTGAAAGTTATTTGCAAGATAGGGTACAGCGTGTCGTTCTTGAGGGACAGTCATCAGACTGCAAAAGAGTTAGCTCAGTGACTTACTAAAGATTTCTGAGTGGTCTGACAAGTAAGTACTTACTATGAACCCGTCTAAAACTCGATCTAAGGTATTTTCCTTCAAAAAAGAGAAGATAGTTCATCCCGCGCTTTCGTTGAGGGAATGCAACATTGGGGAGGTCGATGTTCACACTCATCGTAGTCTCACTTTTCAGAGCAACATGTCTTGGAAAGCCCATATTGTACCAGTTTACGACAACGCTTGTAAATGATTAAATATGTTGAAGTCGTTAAAGTTTAAAATTGACAGATCAACGTTTCCTTGTTTAGACAAAAGTTTGAAGCGACCAGCAATGGAGTATGGAGATGTTATATGGGATAATTGTACTGCTAGGAATGGCCAGTTACTTGAAAGTGTTTAATATGAGTATGCTAGGGTTGTTACTGGGTCAATACGGTGTACTAGTGTTAGTAGATTACATGAGGAATTTGCCTGGGAGGATTTGAATATCAGAAGAAAAATGCATAAGGTGTAACATTTTTATAGGACTTTTAATAAGTTTACTCCCATGTATCTAGTAGAGCTTTTACCAAACTTGGTTAGCAAGCGGTCATACATTCCTTTAAGATCTGACCACAGTTTTAGCTAATTTTTGGATAGAACTGAAACAAACTAGGACATCTTTTTTCCTTCTACAGTCAATTTAAGGAATTACCTTGAGTTCGACATTAAAAGTGCAATTTCGTTGTCAATTTTCAAAGTAAAATTGCATACTTTTTTATCATTACGTTACAATAAGTTACTTTATTTTTCTTTGACTAGAAGAGCTTTAGTTTACACACTACATTAAGACTAGGTTTTTGCATTCGTATTGATTATTTGTATTCAATTAACTGTTGTACCTCACCGTTATGTGTTTGTGGCCTAAAAAAGAAACCGTGAAACATACTTTTTGTATACCTTCTTTGCTGCTCAGCCTGTTGTTTTTCTTACCTGAGCTGTACGAATATTTGGTCAAGCATGGTGTATAGTGAGTAGCGATAATGAAAAACTTGGCTATATACTACATGGTCCTGAAGCTTTAAGTTATCAAGACAGTTGAAATTTTTGTTATATGTAGTTATACAATTTATATTGAGTACCGAAGGCTTTTACCTAACTATTGTCCAGTTGTTCTTTTGTACAGTATAATTGTGTCAAACATGTAATTATTATATTAATGTAACTCCTTAGATAAGCAAATTGCTTTCGTGGTAAACATTAGATTAAATTAATTTTAAATAAAAAACCAAAAACAGAAAACAAACTCTGCATATGCTTCAGATGACCCCACCGCGAGCGATTTTTTTAGATAACTGGTTGAAAATATATAGAGAAGTGGCTGTAAATGTCTTCTTGACTTTATTACTTGTCTTGTGAACATTGAGGCGGTAGTGGTGGTAAAGACTTGGGTAGTTCATTCTATTTTGGGTAGCTTATTCATTTCCTTACTACTTTATTGTAACACTTTATTGCAATTTGTTATTATATATGTTCGCTTTGATTTTATAATCTTTATATAAAAACTTAACCATTGAGGGCAATACTGGTCTTGAAAGTAATCCACAATGAACGTTATTTGGACAACTCCTTCTCTTTCAGAAATCCAGAAAACTTGGGGTCTGCACAATAGTATACCTGTCTTTTTACATTGTTTGTGCATAACAATTTACGACAACAGAATAATTTTAGTCCTGTTTCGCCAAGTAACAGATCAAAACAATTCAAACGTCAAGCAGCGGGCCTACGGCCCTTGAGACCTCTCCAAACCCTTCCTTGACTTTCGAGGTCGTTTAATCTCTAATTTCTCTGTTGTCATGGTTTTATTATTATCGTTTATAGACCTGAAGCGAGGATACTCCTCAAAAATTTACACCAAGGTTATTTCATCCTTATGAAAAATCCAAGCAGAAGATAACACGGACTATAGCTGGCGTTATCATTCACGAAGAATCCCACGTTAAGGCATTAAACAAATCCTGAACGTTCAAAATTAATGTTATTACGGGTAAGCCTATTGTTTCTGCCCGTTTCGTCTTCAGTGGTTTCTTCATGTATCTATCTTTTTTCGCTATGGCCATAAACAAAAGTTAACCCGCAAACACTTCACTCTCCACCCAAAATATTGCAAACTGCCGGAACTAAGGTGTAGAAAACTGACGTTTCGAGCTGAGGCCCTTCCTCGGAGTAAAACGTGATCTATCATTTCCTCAATTACAATTTCTTCATATTTTGCTATCTGCTATTCTCTCTTTGTTCGGTGAAGGAAACTTCAAAACAGGGCTTCGACATTTTTCATGTTTGCTTTTGGCCGAACATGAGACCAGTCGAATCAAGGTAGAAGAAGAACATTGTCAAGCATAAATATAAATCCATTCATCCATTCAAACGCAAAGCAAAGCAATTACACTAAAAAAAATCAATTGCCTGTTAAAATTTAAAGAGAACAATGTGTTGTTTTTAATGCTAAATGCATTTAATTATCAATCGATTCAGATTCCCAAAGTTAATGAAAAAAGCCTGGAAACAAAAGAATATGATCTGACTGGTATATAACCAGTTTTATAAACTACGGGCTTGGTTTTTATTGAAATGTAAGGACCTGCACCTTGCATTCGAATGAATAAAAACTCCCTCAATGTTTCTAAGCCGGGGATTTCGTCTTCCTGTTCCTCCACTGATGTCAGAGTCGTTTGTTTTTCGCACGTGGTATTCGAGCTCGGATCCCCTGCCACAGCGGGTGTTTCGAAACACTGTACATTCTCACGGGATAAACGTTAAGTTGTCGCGAGAATCTCTCATACACGTCATACGAATTGTACAAACATACTGTTCCCAGTTAACTCGATAGATAGTAACTACCTTGAAACCTGAAGATTTTAGAGTCAATTTTTCAGGTTGAATTTCGCAGTGTAGGTTCATCATAATATTTCTCTCGCAATTCAAATTATTTTTAAGGCGTAAAGAAAACTTTCGTTACAAGTCAGCCTGATAATTCGGACCCAGCTCACGCAACAGCCTCTAAGTTCGAAAAACTCCCAACATAACCAGCTATCACATGCTCACAACTTTATACTTACAAAGTACAGAAATATATATCCCACGCCGAATGGTTGACAGGTACTTTGTTCCCAAGCAAATGTAGGTCCCACTATCTGTTCTATTTATAGTATTTATCCACAGCTTCGACGAGTTTTCTCCAGAATCAATCACTTTTCCGTCTTTTAGCCACTTGAAATTCATTGGCACCTCTCCAACAGTTGCGCAGTTTTCAGAAAAGGATTTCCCTTCCCTGATAACTCTTTCTTGATGAGTCTCATTCACAACGAAAGTGGGTTGTTCTGAAAAATAAAGAAGCCGTGGACGATGAGTCTGAGCCGCATGACCCAAGTGTAGCTTATTGAACCCACCGAGGTCTATTAGCTGTTTTATAAGCCGAAGACGTAGCCCAAGGCTCATCGAACAGTTAATAGATCCAGGTAAGGGTTTAATAACTCTTTTAATATCCAACAACATACGTTTTCAACTCATCAGTATTCAGGAGTGTGATAACCTTACGAAACAGTGTGATGACCACTTATTGCATGCTAATGAGCGCATGTCTTCATTTCGAACAACCAACGTTTCTTTATGGTAAAGAAAAAAATCACTGTAATCGTGGGTGAGTGATGAGATAAGATGGTAGCTTGATGGTAGCTGGTAGCTCGGGAAGCTTGAACGTCCTTAACACCGTTAAGCTTCACTTCCGATGTTAAATTCTTTGTCACACTCGAGATCATTGATTAACCCTTACTTATTGTTCGGTTCACCGTCACAAGAGTCTTGGTGAATAACAATGTTAAATCTGAAACTCACGGATATTGTAAGATTTGGCAAATAGCATGCTGGGTTAATTCCAAAATTCGCTCAATTAATAAACGCAAACATCTCTAATACGGACATCGAAGAGACGGAGCCAACCGTCCGCATTACAGAGGTGCCCGTATTAAAGAGGTCCTCTAAGTAACGACACTTAAGTGGTATACCACACAAGTATACCGTATATATAAGTGGTATATCGTACAAGTATGTTTTCAGTGGGCCCAAGAAGCTTGTGCAGCGTTTCAAGAGTTTGTTCCAACGTTCAACTAATGCAGCAGTTCGTAGTGATTTGTGCGTCGAGGAATTTTACTTAAGAAAAAAAAAGGCGGCAAAAGTGATCAGCATCTTCAAAACGGTCGAAGGGACGGAGCCAAATGTCCGTCTTAAAGAGGTCTCCTATATAATGACACTTAAGTGATCATGGTATGAAAATACCGTGCGAGTATGTTTTTAGTGGCCCCAAGAAGCTTGTGCAGCGTTTGAAGAGTTTGTTCCAACGTACAACTAATGCAGCAGGTCGTGGTGATTACTGTGTTGAGGAACTTGATTTTGAAGAAAAATAAGGCGGCAAAAGTGATCGGTATCTTCAAAACGGCCAACTGTTGCAAAACCAAAGCCGGCAAAGAAGAAACAATATAACAGAAAACTTAACGATCAACCTGCACTGCAAAAGTCGTTTCTAAAACTAAACTCAAGCAGGACACGAACTGGCATCTTTGGATTTCCAGAGCTTCGGTCCTAAAACCCGGACATGTGAGTTCGAATCCAGACATGTGAGTGAAATTTTGTCTTCATGGTACACTGAGGATGATTCTGAAAAAAAAAGTGATGCAGCAACATATGTAGACCGAAAGTTGTTTTATTCTGAATGCTATCCTGGAAGCATTAGGATAAGTGTTTGGGGTTTGAAATAGGGTTTCTGTTTTGAGTTAGCTTATGTCTTCATACTAGAAATACGTGCACGCAACAACCCCTCGCCCATTATTGAATCTGTTCATCTCAATGCAGTAGCTGGCAGTTGTTGCGATAACATGAAGGAATGGCCTCCTCCTTGTTTCCCTAAAGACTGGCATTCATTGCTTAGCAAATGTGCACTTCCTACAAAGCACAGCGGCAAACTTCTGAACAGTTATTTGTTGTGAGGTAATATGGGTTCCACATTCCTAAACTTTCCCAAAGAAATATGTTCCCAGACCTTAATAATACAATTTAGGCCTATCGTATACTGTAACAGACATAAAAGTCAACTGTTGCAGCAGAGGATCAATAGCAGGTATAGTAGAGATTTATTTGCCCTCTATTACCAGTAGCGGCATCTGTTTATACATGTAATCACTTTTTAAAATAATTATGTCCACACCTCCTCTTAATTTTTGGAATGTTTTAGAAAATCACAGGTAATGGTAAGTGGTGTGGAATAAAGTACTTTATGAGAACAACCTTTAATAAGCTTGTTACTCTAGTCTCTCTCGAATAAGAAATGAAACAAAAAAAACACAATAGAACACAAACCAAAAAAACCCAAACAAAAAGCGCTAAATGTAGAAATTTACAGCTGTATGACTATTGTCATAAAAGGTAAGACCAAGCAATTAATTAAACAGTTGTCTAGTACTGAAAATTGAAATATTATGTGTACTGGTAAAGTACAGAAACCGAATATGATTAATACATCAAAGATTTTCAGGACACATCTCACACAACTGGTGTAAGGATATTCAGAAAAACAGAATATTGAATATAGGATCAATGACTGGCATAAGATGTATTTTTGGTGTAATCAGGCTCAGTGCAGTGCAAATTTAAAAGATGTTTTTACCCTTTCTTCACTGAACTTTTCTTTGACTATGTTATACTTATAAGGAAAACACATCATTCTTTATTTTAAAAAAAAAAATATCAAATTTGTTGTTTTGCTCTTGTTAAGTTGTCTCCCCTACATTCTCTGAATCAAAACCAAAGACTTAATTAGAGCCTCTGCAAAGTAAGTTACAGTAGCCATTTTTGGTTTATATACAGAATACGCTAGCTTCAAAACTCCTAAAGAGAATATTAAACACGACAATGACTGATGTTCCACAGCATACGGATTATTAAAGTCCTTCCAATCATTTCTAAATCAGTTGTATAGATTAGCAGTGACTTGGCACGAATTCCTTTGGAATATCTTAGACACTGTGGCCCAACTGTAGAAACATTGACTACAGCTAAACGACTCTTCATCGTAGTCCAATGTCTAATCTACCATATCATGGCCTACAAAAGCTTTTCTTCTTTTGCATTGCTTGGTTGTTGCTGACATAGTATTTTCAAGATAGACTTACATTACAAAGTGAACAAAACTACCATGAACCAACTATAAGCCTATGCAAGTAACATAACATATTAGTGTAACCATCCTGTTATATTTAACTCTGAAACATGTAGAAATATATTTTGGATGCTCTCTTTCATAATTATCCTACGACGCCAATAGTTATTTGTTGATTCATCCTAGATATTGTACACATAAGTTGTCCCTGAATACAACCAGCTCATAATTTACCAAATTTCATTTTAAAATTTGATTTACCCTTCGTATTTGTGAAATAAAACAACTTCAATACGTAAGACTGTCAGGTAAGGTAAAATTTACCCTAAAAGAAGTGTTGAGTCATAATCCTAGGTGTTAACTGTTCAGTTAGTCTAACTCATAATGTTACTGAAGTATATGGTATAATTCATGAATAGGATTCATAAATCAGGCATTGGGCAGATGTCTAAATATTTTAGTCTTTCACCCAACAACTTACACTGTATATATACACTGTCACATGTCCACTTCCACACAACATATGGCCTCTTTGCCAGTTGTTTTTGCAATTTAGAAGTGATATCTTAGTACTTTGCAACAGACAGATTAGATTGATTGTAGCAAATAATTTTAAGTGTTTACAAGACAATCTGGGGACATTGTTGACTTAACCTAAACCTATTAAGGCACTTCCTGACAGAACTTTTACTTTTTCATTTAAACAGGTGCCATGCATTCTATGCAAAGTAAGTGGGTAATAAGTGAGTGTCAATTTACAAAGTAAGTGTCAATTTACAAACTCTGAAGAACATATCACAGATGCTCTTATTTTTGGCTCCTCATCAAAGCGTACACAGTCAAAACTTTTGGAATATGATAAAACTTTGACTTTATACCGTGCCTTAGAAATTGCTAGAACTGAGGAGATTACAAATAACCAAATGAAAAGTATAAGTTCAACTCATGTAGATGCCTTGAAGCATTCTCAGAAGTCATATACCAAACCCCGGGGTCCACCAATTCGCAAGTGTGGAAACTGTTAACATATGGTATATGTGAGTATATATGTGGATAAGTTGGGAACATTGTTGACATTTGAAGTTGTTTGTTGGCG
>JBAHVQ010184990.1:0-15630 GCA_036872915.1 Nanipora kamurai | reverse complement strand
AGCTAGAAAGTGGGTGTCGAACTCCAAACAAGTTCTCGCTACAATCCCGGTAGAGTATCGAGCATCAGAGCTAGTAACCGTAAACGATGAGCAGCCAGTCCCAAAAGCGTTAGGAATGTCATGGTTTAGCGACGAAGATACCCTCGTAATCTCATCACCTTCTGTGCCATGTATGCTGATTACAAAGTGGAATGTTTTGAAAAAGATTGCCGCTGTATTCGATCCTCTTGGGCTGAATTCAGCTGTGATCATCCGCGGAAAAATTCTACTTCAAGTTTTGTGGGGTGTGGGTACGATTGGGACGATGACATGCAGGATGAAACAGCTAACGAAATCCGATCGTGGCTCGAGCAATTATCAAGTTTATCTCAATTGAAAATTCCTCGTTGCATTAGAAACGCGTCAACCATCACTTCCTTCACGTTGATAACATTCGTCGACGCATCTATGAGTGCCTTTGGTACTGCAGTGGATGCACGCTTGGAGTATGAGCAACCACATCCAATATCGTGTCGTTTGTTAGCCTCTAAAAGTAGAGTTCCTCCTCTGGTGCCTATGATTGTCCCTCGACTAGAATTAATGGCAGCAGTGACTGGTTTGAGATTGACACAAACCTTAATCAGAGTACTAGAAGTACCTATGACCATCGTAACCTCCTATTCAGATAGCCTTGGGTGGATAAGAGGACACGGGAAGGACGTGTTTGTAGCCAATAGAGTTGGCAAGATTCAGATGTTTGGCGATCCTCAACAATGGCAACATGTACCTACCGAGCAGAATCCCGCAGATTTAATATCCAGGGGTGTAAGTCCTAAAGAGATAGAGAGTACTTCCCTACGGTGGAATGGCCCAGATTGGTTATTGAAGCCTAGAGGATTCGTTCGAGTTCTCTGCAACATGCAGCCCAAAAGCAGAAAGATTGTCAGTGCAGAGCTTCTGCCTGAAGAGATCATTGATGCCGAAGAAGATATACGACAAGCACAGTTTGAAACTTTTCCAGAACAGTACAAGGCCCTGAAGAGTAACAAAGCAATTTCACCAAGGAGTCCCTTGACCAAGTTATCCCCCCGAATCCATGACAACAGTATAATACGCCTGGAAGGGCGATTAATGTTCGCAGAATATCTCCCTCACGACGTGAAGTTTCCGATTATCCTGCCTCGGGGGCATCATGTAGCCAAGCTCATCTTGAAACACTACCACGATATGGCGAATCACGCAGCTGGGATTAACTTCATTTTGTCGCAAGTAACGCAGAGGTTCTGGATAATAGCAGCTCGTGAAAGATCCTAAGTTGGGAAAACGAGTGCAACGAGTGCAAGAAAAAAGCAACGAAGCTTGCTCACCAAGTAATGGCTCCACTTCCACAAGTTCGCCTCAGGTTTACTTTTTTGTCCCTTCGACCAATGCGCTGTGGACTACGCTGGACCATTTGTCACTATCCAGGGGAGAGGACGGAGGAGACAAAAAAGATGGTTTTGTTTATTCACTTGTCTCGCCACCAGAGCTATCCACTTAGAGAGGGCGTGTGAGATACCGACAGTTTTCTTAACGCCTTTACACGATTTACAAGCCGTCGAGGAGTACTATCAGAAGTTACCAGCGACAATGGTACCAATTTTGTTGGTGCTGTGAACGAGTTACGCGATCTGGTTGGTAAGTTGGACCATGGCCGGATTCAATGGAAGACAATCCAAATGTTCAACAAAGTTACGTGGCATTTTAACCCTTCGGCGGAATTCATGAGGCAATGCTCAAGTCAGCCAAAAACACTATTTATGCAGTCCTGGGAAATGGTGATATTCGAGACGAAGAGTTACTTACTGCATTTACTGGTGTGGAGAGCTTGCTCAACTCCCGCCCCTTAACATATCAGTATTCAGACCCAAGAGATTTAACACAGTTAACACCAAATTATTTTCTGCATGGGCAAATGGGCGGTGAAGTAGCCCCGGAAACTGTTGATTCCACAAGCTTCAACTTACAAAAACGATGGAGAAGAGTGCAGCAGTTAATCTCCCAGTTTTGGTCGAAGTGGTTAAAAGAATATCTTCCGACTTTGAACAGAAGACCCAAATGGACGGACATCGCGAAGGACATCAGACAAGGTGACATTGTTCCCGCCTTTGAACCTAACCTCCCAAGAGGGCGCTGGCCTTTAGGCCGTATAAGATGATCACACTCGGGTGGCCAAGGTTTAATGCTGTAACAAGACAGTGGTTCGACCGATCCACAAGTTTGTTCCCTTGCTAAATAAAAAGTGATTTCGGACATGTTTTTATTTTTTGCAGCTTGTATAACATTAAGACGCACTGAGCACCCCTTGTAGTGCGAGGAGGGGGAATGTTGAGAAGACTTGCGTTGTATTTAATTTAGTTTTTTTCAAATGGACACTGAGTCACTGAGGCACTTGTGCCAGAAAGGGTGGAAAAACCGCTTCTGACCGGGCAGTCGAAGGGCGTGGAGAAAAATCGCGTTTACATGTTTTATATTATTTTAAAGTTTATTAAAATAGAGAAAAATTCGGAAGTTCTACCGAACACTGGACGATGAACTTCCACAAACATGTCAAATATTACCTTGATGGTACAGTACCGTCCACGTCTATCTTAACATCGTCTATCATCCGTCCGTCTATCGTCTATAGTCCGTCCGTCTATCGTCTATCGTGCGTCCGTCTATCGTCTATTCCTTTATTTGCTGTCTATTGCTCTTTCGTGTACAGTATCTGCGAACAATAGTATTATTGTTTAATACTTTCAGCATGGAGTTCAGGTTTCATTGGCTCTGTGTAAACGGTTTTTCACCCCCGACTTGTTTGCATGCTTGCACACGCAGATAATTTTATCAGGATTGCAACCAGGATAGCTCTCGATCACGATCACAATCCAGATCATTTAGCCGCGCGATGTAAATGTGGTTGTACTGTAGTATGCGTGTGTAGCCTTCACCGGATTAAGCACCGGAGGCTCAAGCGTCTGCACACAGGATTCAGATCACGAAGCCATGTGCTTGATTACGGAACAAAGGCAGATCCAAACATATCCAGTGGCGTATATTCGGTTTGTCACCTCGCTAACACAGTGGAAGTAACTATTCGGAACTAACATACGCACGTGCTTATACATAATGATCAAGGTGCAACAAGGCTTTGAACTGGTATGATTATACTGTAGTTCGTCGGAAATTCTCGAGTTCTGTCGAGTTCTTCAATAGTAGTTCTTTGATTGAGCTGAACGTTTTTAAGAGAACTAGGAGAAACTTGTCAATCTATAACTTCCAAGCCATCAAAGCAAATGGTAGCAGTGAAATGAAAGTAGTGTGCTGCGTAGGCAGTGTTGAAATCCAAATCTAGACACAGCCAGGTTAGTTATTACCGCATTCCGAAACATGGAAAGAAGGCCATTCGTTAGGGAGAAACGTTAAGAGAATACAAAATACGTTTCTCTTCGACGAAGACATTTCGCTTGCAGGTCGGAGTTTACAAATTATGTTAAAATAGACGGTAAAAAAGAGACAATAGACGATAGACGCGAAGACTACAGACGATAGACGCGTAGACGATAGACGGTAGACGAAAATAGACGAAAAAATGTGTTAAGATGGACGTGGACGGTACTGTATGTGAAGGATCTGCAGGTACATTGACAACAGTACCATTTGTTTCGAATTTAGTCCCTTGGGAGCTTAACGTTTAAACCTTGCTCCAAGAAGCTTGGATTTTAATTGATTTAAATAAAAAACGGTTTACAATATGGAAATTTCATTTCAGTTGTGATAGCGCATGGTGACACTTAATCGACTGATTGATTTACACTTTTTATTAGGACAACTCTACTACAAACGATTATTTACGATTTGCTCGCGTGTGTTGCAAGATTTCAGTAGGAATATCGAGAGTAAATGACATACATGAGAGATTTGACCGTGCTATTTACATACAACGCTTGTCTAAGTTGGCGAGAACATCTAAGTATTTTGTGATGTATTGATCTACCTGTATCATTTTGCATTTCAGCCTATAGTAAAACTATAATTTTTGATGGGGTTAGAATAACAGTTTTACCTCGGTCAGACATAGCTACTTCAGAAATGAATACGAAACTTTGTACGTTGAGATAGTAGGTAATTGTTAGGGTAATATGTAACCTGGAGTTACTTAATATAGACATCCTAAAGGGAATTTAGACAATTTTATAAATTATCTAAATTCACCCTCTGATAGGAGTACAAATAACTTTCTAGGTACACGATCAAAGTACAATTTGACCAAAGTGTGTGATCGTGTAGACATTTTTTCGATACTTTAGTCAAATACTGTGAAACACTTCGATCAAAATAGAGCGTATCCCAATTTGATCAAAAAAGTGTTATTTTCCGCAGGCTGAGGCACTAAATAAGCGGAAAATGTTTTCTCACACGTCGCTTGAGGCCCAGCGCCCGGTTGTTCAAAGGACGATTACCACTAATCCGGGGTTAAAATTTAATCGGTTCTTTTGTTGGACATGTTCTGCTGAACAATTTTTGACCAAACTTTCTAGGAGAAAACTTTCCTACACATGTGTGATATCTGAAGAGAAAACTTAAGACATTATTTCCAAAGTTAGGAGTATTTCATCCAAAAAGTTTTTACAAATCCTTGGTTAACCAAATCGCCTTTTGAACAACCGAGCCCTGTGGGATAAAAAGGTGGGTAAGCCATACAATTCAGATTGTTATTGCATCAGTCATGTTTGACCTTAAAACCTAAAAGTAAAGTTATAAAGGCTCTAGCTTTATGCGGTTGTTTTGTTTAATTCTGATACTTTTGGACAGTTTTAGTTAGAGGTCATTAAACTTCTTTGGCAATCTCTCTAAGTCTTTAGCTTATTTGGACAACTTTGTTTTTGCTGACCTGTAGTACTATAGAAACCATAGGTCATCAAAACTGTATTAGCGTATTCTAAGTTCTCCAGCGTAAATTTTCTTGTTGCTTTCGCCGAGTTGTGATAATTATGAACAAAATAATTCAAACTATGAACACCTTATCATAGCTGTAGGTCATCAATATACAGGTGTCCGTTATCTCAGAGAAACGATTTCTGAACCCTAGACAGGAATCGAACCCGGTCATCTGATATATACCAAGCTCCCACATAAACAGTGTTAGTGTTCAGGATACAGTATAATGTATGGGTGCATTACATTCTCACTCTATGGCGAACGTAGTTGAGCTGTAATAGCTACTGATGTTTTACTAAACGTCAAGCATTACGGCTGTTTATCGCAACAGCTCCTAGCGGTGTAGGAGAACGTGATTTGCACTTCACGCCTTGACTCTGAACTTGACCGCCGCTGAGGCCGTCGAAACGTCAGTCACCTTCACCAGCAGTCTTGCTCAAGATTGCAGTAATCTGGGCTATCAACTTTCAAGAACATCCAAATATGCCGCTCTCGCGAGACCCCGACGCGGGAGCTCGCTGACATTGTTTTCAAAATATCGTGGCTAACGGTTTTAGACGTCAAGGGGTTAAAAATTGGTAAGATCCAAATGAAATAAAACAAGTACGGGGACTGGTCAGAAATCTCGTGGGTCGAGTCCACGACAAATGTTCGTGGTACACTCATTGATCAAACGATCTTTGAAAGTGCAAACAGCTACAAATTTTCTCATCTAAGTTGGATGGCGAAGAAACTTTAATAACATAAACCAGCCTTTATACTCCTCATTCTTTCATGCCCAGACTTTACAGCCTGCTAGGATCCAAGATCACACAGCTGTAATCATTGAAAAATTTGTTGAAACGTAACAGACTGTCTTGAAATGAAAGAATGGACATCACATTGGATTTTATCTGTAAAAATGCATCTTAGCTTATAATTCGTGACCACATTTCTTACCAATGCATTCAAGGATTTCATTCCTTATACTAAGGGCAGGCTAACTACGGGCCCAGGAGGACAATACGTTTTAGACAGAATTTTGAAATAGAATAAACTTCACTCTGCAGTGACATTACATTGCGGGTTCCCTCAGCAAGAAGTTCGGTGTGACGTAATGTATCATTCACTAGAAGGAGTGTTTAATCTGATATCCAAACACCGAGAATTGAGTTGAAAAACGAGGCGACAGCCGAGCCTTTTTAACGAACTTTGAGGTGTTTAGTAGTCAGATTAAACACTCCTCAGATTAAACAGACAAACGAATCCGTATTTAAGAAGAAAATCTGGTTTAAAGTTGTTGAAATTTTATGCTAATTAAGATCACACATCTTAATGCTGTCTCGGTACTGATCTCCTCGGATTTCCTCACTAATTATTAATGAGTTTGAGAAGCTATGATAACGGAGCTTGGTAAATATCAGACTGGGTTGCCGGTTCAATTCCCGTCTTGGGCTCAGAAATCGTTTCTCTGAGAGAGCGAGCTTGATCAACGTCCTTTAGTCGTCTGACAACCGAATAAGTTACGGAACTTCGTGAAGTCTCGGCCCGTAAACGAGACAACATCATTTCTTTTAGCTACTTCACATGATCACACGCAACCCCGTCCCCAGTGTAGTCGATCGCACGAAGAACGTCGTGCGAGATCAAAGTTCGTCAATTTTTAAACCAAAGATAGGTAATCTTTATACTGCTTGTGTTGTTATCCCAAGCCATTATCTTTAGACTGACCGACACTTTGATCAGACAGTGTTTCCATTTGGATATCATATATCGAAATACCTGCGGCGCCATTTTGTAACTGTTCGATCAGGCGTCATTTTGCGTGAACACCCTCGTACAATCAAACCAATACTAGTGAAATGCTATTGTATTGGTATCAAAATACCGAAGATTCGACGATTTCAACTATAGCTTAATTTAATACATTCTCACTTCGAAATTCTTTTGTAAAGCGCAAGCTTGTTGATTTATTTGTCGAAGAAATTGAAACTAAGCCATAAAAAAAGCCTAATTTTTCGTGTTTCTATAACTTGATTGAAACACGGACATTATCTAACTGTTAAGGCTACGTTTATATGAAAGCAAAAGTCTTCGGATTTAAAAAAAATATTCAAATTCGTACCAAAGTTGCACTCGGATTCGTTGACTGTTTACAAAGAAAAAAGTATCTGGGTCATTTGCATATTCGTGTGAACGGAAGCCTGCATTCACTTACAAAATGGAAACGGTGGTTTCTTCTTTTAGAATGGAGGTAATCCTTTTTCGATCCATTCCTCGCAAATATTTTTCCACCAGTCCCTGCTTCTGCCAGTTCTGCCGATTAATATAATTGCTTCATGAAATTAAGTCAATTTTACAAAGAAATGTCAGTAGGCAAGTAAGTAAAAAACGCTGTTTTTAGCTCATTGGCTTCTCTCAGAAGAGCTTCGTTAGCTTTACTCCGAAGAAGTTTGTTGGCTTTTCTCGGAAGAAAAACTTTAAATGTTTTTACTTAGGGTGGCTTCCTACAGTTTTTAAGTTTACAAGATGCAAATAGTACGATCACCACTTATGACCATTTCTCTCTTTAAAATGGTGTAAGTTCGGTACAAAGTGTGTTTAATTGAAGAAGAAGCGATTTAAATGTGAGAAATTTTTCGAGTTATATAATTTTCAATTGTTAAGATGGTAATAACGTTGGAACATGGGCATATTTTTACAATTATCACATTTAAGACTCGTTATCTTTGGATTTCTTCGGTCAACTTTACTGAAAGTTGGTGTCAGGTTAGATATTCCACTGAGGAAAAAAATATCAAAATTCTAGGGGGGGTTGTCAAGACAGATTTTTCCCAATGAACTCTATAGATTTTAAAAAAATTCTGTCTTACGAAAAATTTTGCAAATTAGATATGTTGTTACAGTTATTGTTTCCAGTATTTATCAAATTCTAAAGAAATTTACCGATGCAAACCTCCATAAATTTAACATTTGCTCTGACGCGGTTGGTGCATTCGTGATGGAATAACCATTTGACAAGATCACTATCTGCGCATGCGTGCTGAGCAATATTTAGTTACCAGTCTCCTATTAAAAATTATTTCAGGGAGCCTCTTTAATGGTTCTCCTAACAATTTTTTATACAACTGTATTCGCTCGATTTTGGATAAGATTTTTTCTCCTGTAGCTTAAGTTTCGTTAGTACTGAAAAAGGTTATGTATTTTTGTCTCCCGTGCACTGGACAACACGGCCTCGAAATTTGCACTCGAATCAAGAAGCTTAACTCCATACTTAGTGTCGAACACGAACTCACTTCATGTGGGAGCTTGGTAAATCTCAGACGACTAGTGGACGTTCGTCAAGCTCGTTCTCTCAGAAATCGTTTTTCTTAGGCGGGAATCGAACCCGGAACCTTCTGATGACCACCACTCAGATGGCGAGCTAGGGTGCAGGTTCATCATATGTACTGCCTAAGTGGAAGTTACGATATGATAATAATGATGTAAATACTTAATGTCGAACCGGTCATCAGAAGGTTGCGGGTTTGATTCCCGGCTAGGGCTCAGAAATCGTTTTTCTGACAGAACGAGCTTGACGAACGTCCACTAGTCGTCTGAGATTTACCAAGCTCCCACATGGAGTGAGTTCGTGTTCGACATTAAGTATTTACATCATTATTATCATGTCGTGACTTCCGCTTAGGCAGTACATATGATAAACCTGCAGCCTAGCTCACTATCTGAGTCGTAGTGGCTCAATGGTTAGAGCGTCTCACCGGTCATCAGAAGGTTGCGGGTTAGATTCCCGTCTTGGGCTCAGAAATCGTTTTTCTGAGATAACGAGCTTGACGAACGTCCACTAGTCGTCTAAGCTTTACTCCAGTACGTTCTCTCTTATTATCAAACTCATTAATACAGCAGGAAAATTCAAAAGAAATGAATGTTTAATCAATATCTGTAAATCGGATAGAGAATCGTCCTGATTTACGTAAGTTTCCCTCAGTTTATTAAGCTAAAATCACTCCAACTTGAAAAATAGTTTGAAAACATGGCTTTTTAGATGCATCCGTTTGATAAGTAAGATAAAGCATTCGCATCCGATCTGTATCTGATTTACTACGGCTCGCTTGCAGTTCGCCTTGTAAATCGGATATAGATTGGCTGCTCATCCTTTATCTATTACTTATCAAATTCATGAATAATTAATGAGAGCAGCAAGCAATCAAGACGAAGCATTCGAGTCACATGTATACCTTTGTAAATCTCAATAAAGATCAACAGTTGGACATGAGTGATCTTTATCAAAGTTAAGAATACTAACTAGCGTTATTAGTATTCTCTATCAAAGTTAAGAATTCTAATAAGCTTCGTTCTTTTGTTCATTTGATAAGTAAGTTAAAATATTCGCGTCCGATCATATTTTAACTATTACTTAACCTTCGTTTTGTTTTCCGTACTTTTTGATTGGCTTACTTTTGTACCTTTAAGGATAGGATTCGCAAGAGTCTGAGATCTTGTGTAGTTTATCGCTTCAAAAATCAACGATGTAAGTCGTTGTATAACGGTCAAACATGCCGATTTCTCGACGCACGAGTCTCAGATCGCTTGGGTGTCTAAGCCCTAGCTGGTAAAAAACGAGTCAATCCTCCCCCTACAAGTATCTTATTGCATCATTGTGCACTCCTCGTCTGAGAAAGTCTCAATCCGTAGGTTCAATCCATCGCTTACTGCAAACATGAGCTCTTTTCAGCTTTCGTTATTCTAGTTCTGAAATCCTCTGTTACCTTGAAAATTAATATATGTTTATTTTGTGATCGTGTCCGTCATCTTGCTGCCCGAAATGCCCCTTCGGATACGCCATGCTGTAACCTAATGCTGTAATCATATCACTGACCTGTGAAATAATAATCACTAGTCGCTGACGATGTTGCGTTTAGAAACGTTAAAAAACGAAACTAAAATACTTTATAATGCCTATACTTCGTGTTTTCTGCAGGGCTCGATTAATCATACTATGTTCACAAATTTCGCCTGGTTCTTATAATGGTAATATCGTCCAAATGGGTTAATTTTCGACCATCACGCTTTGAAAGCTTCTATGAATCACTCTTCAAAAAGTATGGCAAGTGGTCATAAACGCACCTACCAAATCTCATATCAAAAGTCTCGAAATCTAAAGTCAGTGGGAAACGGGCGGCGAAGAAAGAACCCTGAAGCGCTGTACGCATTAAATGTTGTCGTAAGATAAGATCAAAAACTGTCTGAAACGCTCCGGTATGGTTCAGCTCATCGTATTTGCTTTTTCATTGGTTACGATCCTGCTACTGTTACTTATACTTAGATTGATACACTCTTGACCTCGCACGACAACAATGTATCAACTTGCGCATGCGCAGTAGATGCAAAAAAGGAGCCATTTCATTAATTTCAAGTAACAAAAGCGTAAGAAGTGATGGGGGGAGATCAATCGTTTGTAGTTGTTCCCCACTTTTTCGTATAAATAAAGATTTGTATGGAAAGTTTAAGGTAATTTCACAGAGATTTTTTGCGCAGAGAGATACAATAGATTGCAACAGTTTTTGTCCCCATTTACAAAGTCTTTACTGGGAAACTGTACCTAGAAAAAGATTAAACAAATTTAATTCAATCTTGCTTAGTAAACAATTGTGATTCCAAATTTCCAGTGTTCCCACGCCTAATTATTGTGATGACGTTCGGTGCAAGGCGTTTTTCCAGTCTTGGCTTGATATTCCATACCTATGACCAATGCAGTTTTTGCCTCCTCCTACTCATAAAGAACTTCTTACGCCAATGAATAATTAGTCCTCACATAGTATTGTTGCCTCAATCCGACGCCTTACTTAAATAAAACGTTTTTGATGAAGCGTTTATGGAATTTCTATCATTGTTATAGTTAATGGACAGTTTACTTCACCGCGTGATGAAATACTCTATGTTAGAGAGTTTACAGATGTGACAATACCTTGGAGTTATAACATCCAAGGAAACTTGGATGAAATCAGATGGTCGTACAGAACTGGCGCAGGCCAGTTTAAACGTATTTATTCTGTGGACGACAATGGCGTCCCTGCTCTACAAGTTGTTCAGCCTAATAAGTTTACTGGTCGCCTTTCATATAAAGGATCATTGCAAGACAACGAAGCTACACTTGGAATAGAAAGATTTACAAAAGAAGATGAAGGAGAATTTAAATGCGAAGTCATTGGCCAGAACCCCATAGAAGACACAGTTGAATTACGAGTTATCGGTAAGCATCCACTTAATGGAATGATTTTTTTAATTAATTCTCCCAATCCTGTGCAAATATAACAAAAGTTAAACATTAGTACTGCATAGTTTGAACTACCCGCATTCGTAGTACGAATACCGTAGTACCCGTTTACTGTACGAATCTCGATTAATTACAAGGTTAGATTGGACTTAATACCGAAAACTTTGGAGATAATAGTCATTAAGATTCTTAAACCGAGGACCTGATCTGCTTAATACCCGGTAAGGACCTCCATACGCGCATCACGACATTTACGATGATTATAAACATGTTTAAACGTGGACCTTGAAATTATTTGTACAGGCGATTTCAATTGTGTCTGGTTGCACCAAAATGAGTTGAATCCAACAAAAAGGTTGTCTGAGCTTACAGAGACGTTACAGTTGGAACAAATAATGCGCCAGCGGGTATAACAGATCACTCTCAGAGCCTAACTGGCCTCTTTTTCACAAGTCGACCGAATAATATAATTAAATTGATTTGATCGTATTGAATGATTGGAAAACAAAATTTCTTGCTGTAGCGTTTATGTATGCTCCTGTAGTCACTAGGAGAGTTAGAAGTGAATATGGAACATGGCTACCGAACAATATTAATGATAAATATACCATAGGGATTTTCTTAAGAAAAGAGCTGTAAAAACCGGTATCAAAAGAATTCAAGAACTGTATAAAAAGGCTAGAAATAGATTGAAATGACTTGATCAAAAAACCAAAAGCCAGTTAGTATAAATAGGATTCTATGTAGCAAAAATCTTAAAGAAATGTGGAAAACATTAACCTTTTAACGCAGGAATTTTTTTTTCTTTTGTTCTTCGTTCTCACTATGTTTTTGCTTTGTTCTCTCGTTGGTCTTTTTGCTCTTGGTTTCCGATATATCGGACACTGTGCGTTAAATGGTTAAAGAAACTCACGAACTTCAATGAATTAATAGTTAATGAGGAATCTATCAACAAACCAGTTTCTATAGCTGATTCTTTAAACACTCACGTTATTGATATTGATTCTCGTTCCATTGTGATGTTACGCCTGGAAACGTATATGATTCGGTGTGATATAAACTTTAATTTGGTGCAATTTCGGTAAATAACTTCTGTAAAATATTATCAGAAATTCTAACTTTCAAAGCTACCGGGCACGACAGAATATCTCCTAAACTTGTCAAAGATTGCGCCGACATTGTTTCTGAATCTCTTGCCACTGTATTCAATAAGTCTATTCAAAATAGTATCTTTTCTGATGACTTTAAAGTTGCATTTGTATCGCTAGTGCACAAATCTGGTAGCAAATCGGAATGCAGTAACTATAGACCTATATCAGTTCTCTCTATAATAGCGAAGTTATTTGAAAAATTAATTTTGAAACAATCAACATTACACCCATTCTCGTCCTCAGCGCTCCTCGCTTCTCTTAGCTTGCACATGATAATCAAAGCGCTCTGGCGACACAGAATGCGGAAGTGCTAAATTGTAGGACATCTGAGACTCCTGGTTTTGCAAAATCAAAGGGGCGAATGCTAGGTAATCCATGCACAGTTTGATATTTGTGCACGGAAAAGATGGCTAAAAACTTCCGAACTACGCAATGTTTAATTACATCGTGTCAGTATGTTAGAAATCTTATATTCTTTCATTTGATGTATATTTCATGTTTCAGCCGTTTTGTGTAACCTTTTAAAAACTCCCAAATGTTCGCACGATTACTCGTCAAATAATAATGACAAATGGCCTTCTCACAAGTGTTATAGAATTTCGTATTCAGTTTTTTAATACACTTAAAGGCCGATTTACACGATGCGATTGCCGTATACGATTGTTCATCCTAATGGATACGATTAACTGACCAGAGAGTTAAGGACGCATTACAACATTTGCGAGCGAACTGTAAGTGGCGATTCTTCACTTAGAGGAAATTAGATACACCAGAAAGAACAACCGAATGCGACAGCCATATCGTGTAAATCGACCTTAACGCAAAACCTTGATATATAATCAAACGGAAGATACAGGAAAATACTGTTAGTGGTAGAAATTTAAAGTTTCTAGCTTAAAGAGAAGTATTTCTAAAGTGGGAAAACGTTTGTCATTTTGGTCTGTACTGAGTTTGTTTTTGCTTTAGACTTAATGAAGTTATGGTATTTTTTATTATTTATAACTTTAGAAATACTGTACCCGGTTGCTATTAAATTCGGATATATTTTCATTCAACGGTAATTCAAATATGAAGTTTTGCTTTGCGATGCATTCGAAGTTCATACGTTGGCCTAAAATATTTCCAAAATTTTGGAAGAAAACGAACGAGAAGTCCATTAAATTTTATTTTCCTAACATATGTTCAAAATCTATGTTCTCTGATTCCCACTTGTATCAAAGGCAGCCCAGAAGTGAAAGTACTTGACTTCAGTATTTGTTTATATCGTAAATAAATTTACATTACCTTGTTTGTCGCTGGCGAGAAGCGAAAAGCAGCCGAACTTCCGGCGATTTCAAAATTCGCTCCTTTCCCCTTACTACAGCCTACGCGGAATAACGAAGGTTTTAACATAGTTTAAATTTAATCCAAATTTAGCAAGTAACTTCACCGTTTGAAGTCAGACATTTCAACAAACAGTCATGCAGTTAAAAAACAGCTAGCCGTCAGCTAGGTTTAAATAAATTCAGCTCGTAAAAAGTTAAACTGCTTACTATGTTTATAACTAAATGTTCGGATATGACTATTATGGACATATTGCCTAAAATTCAGTTCAAAACAGTGAATATTCTGCCGCTATTATGTTCGAGAAAATTGTTCGAAATTCCGGCAGCATGATTTAAGTATTAAATTCCACCTCAGAATGTTTCGGACAAAGAAAAGACGGAATATCCTTGTTCGGTTCGTTAAAGTCAACAGTGAGACTACGTGCTAAAATAACTACTTGTATCGACTACAGTGGTCATTTATGAAATTAAAATACAACGTTTAACGAGAACAAGAACAAATGTACAAACGTACCATGCATAAGCGTAAACATTATGGTGAGTCGTATGGACTTATCCATTCTGCCGCCTATTCTGCTGTTCAAGGAAAAGCACTGTCATTGATAGAATTATTAAAGTTGGCGTTTAAATTCTTTTTTCCGAAGGAAACGCGTTTCAAAAATTGATTTTGACAGCGTATGTCCGGTGCCTTTACGAAAAATAAAAAATATATTTACTTACTGCGTTAAAGACATTTATAATTTCCTCGGTTGACATTCTCTTTGCCAGCAGCGTTGGAACAAATGTTTGCCTTAGTTGTAAAGATGTTCTTACAGGATTCTTTATTTCGCTTCCTTTAACACATGTTTTATTCCCCTTCAACGATTATTTTTTATCGCTGGTACAGTCACCCTCCTGTAGCTCAATTTAAGTCCGCAGACGTCATAAACTGGGAATTTTTTCGAACCAATGAACGAGTGATCTTTTCGTTTTTCTCCTAGACAAGAAAAATTTATGACGAAAAAACTTACAAACTTCTGCTCGTTTCTGGTACCGGTATTCAAAATTTTACTATTTTTCTCACGGCTTCCCTTACTGTTTTTTAACTGCATAATTATTTGTTGAAATGTCTGACTTCAAACGGTGAAGTTACTTGCTAAATTTGGATTAATTTTAAACTATGTTGAAACCTTCGTTATTGCGCATAGGCTGTAGTAAGGGGAAAGGAGTGAATTTTGAAATTGCTTGAAGTTCGGCTGCTTTTCGTTTCTCGCCAGCGACAAACAAGGTAAATACTGCTTTTGTAAATTCATTTACGATATAAACAAATACTGAAGTCAAGTACTTTCACTTCTGGGCTGCCTTTGATACAGGTGGGAATCAGCGAACATAGATTTTGAACATAAGCTAGAAAAATAAAATTTTATCAACTTCTCGTTCGTTTTCTTCAAAAACTTTGGAAATATCCTAGGTCAGCGTTTTCCCTTACGCACAAATACACGTCAGAGACGCACTGTTTGGCTGAAAAACAAAAGTAACGCAAAACAGCAGAACGAGTACTCTCGGGCGCGGCTGTTTTAGGATTGTAGTTTACTGACAGTTAGTTTTAATTAGATCTGTGTAAAACTGCAAAAAAATTCCCGTTGAGAATAAAGATAGACTTTTGAATCCTCTCCTGCTTTCTGACTCCTTTGTTTAACACTCAAAACTGCCACATTCACTCTTCGAATGTCTCTCAAGCTTACTTTTTGATGTTTACGATCGGAGAGCCATCTTGGAACTCTATGCAGAGGCCTGGCAACTAATACTTCAATGTGAGGCATCCTGAGACAGAAACAGGCCCACGATCGAGTTATTGTTTTGAGTTATTAAGTTTTGAGTTATTAAGCAAACATAACAGAAACTGATGTTAAAGCTACTCCGAGTGACGAACCATACCGGACAAGTAGAGAAAACTCTACTTGGCCCGGCAGGGATTCGA
>JBAHVQ010184969.1:0-15642 GCA_036872915.1 Nanipora kamurai | reverse complement strand
TTTCGTGCATAAAACCCGATGCAAATGACTCCTACTCCACTTCAGCACGTTCTGTGCTTGCAGGCTACCCACATGTACGCGTTGCGTACCTATTTTTTTGACTCGTTAATTACAGAATACCGCGATTCAACCATTTGCTTCCGTTGGCCACTGCTTGCCTACTCGTTACCAGGCTCCTTAGTTTGTTTCGATAGCCGCAACAATGTGTTTTGGAAATTGTTAAAAAAGTACATGGTGTTGATATAGATTGGTAATTTTTATTCAAAATTTGCTTCTTTCAATGGATAAAGGAGTTCTGGAAGAGGAAGGTGATGTTAATACGAAGAAACAGTTTTGTTTCGAATTTGTTGACTGTGGGAAGTCGTTCAGATTGCAGATTCCTGTCGCTATTCCATCCGATGTTGGTAAAGTCAAAGAACTCACGCAAAGACTTATTAATTTTCACAATCTTCCCGTTTATATAGAAGAAGGTAATATAATGTTAAGAGAATTAGTTCATTACATATACTAATTGCAGGTTGGGGGAGTTAGCCGAAAAATAGTAATGTTGAAACGGTGACAAGTTTAGGCGAGTGAGTGGAACTTGTATTCCCAGTCTCAGGCTTGCTGTCCTGAGTTACCATTACATAGCCCAGTAGAGGAGAGGGATATGTGGTTGAAATTTCCCATTGCTATCATAAATATTCAGAATGCTGCAGAAATCTTGGGATGTACTAGTAGACTGGTAATGCTCAAATCAATCTCTAAGAGAAATTGCTGCCTTGGAACATTGGAATTGCCAAAGGTAGCTACTGGATGGAAGTAAACAATATATGACCCTGGAGATGTCAGTGATCTAGAGGGAACAAATTCTGTAAGGTAACTTTGAATGCAAAACCAATGTATTTTTGTTTGTGTGCAATCTGGAAATGGCTCCTAGGAGCTGCATGTTCTCCTCAAGGATGGAAATCATTTGCAGATCCAGAAGTCCTTAAGTAAGGGTCTGAAAGAGGGTCCTGCAAAAGGTTTTTTATAGTATGTACAGAGATGACTTCTGCTGCAGTTTTTTAATTAAACTAAATAAATAGTTTTGCATTAACTTTATGAATATACCTCGGTATGATATTAAACCAGTGGTCTGTTCTTGGTGATAGTAAATTTACTAACAGATACTGGCAGCTGAGGTAAACTTTGGATGACAATAAAAATAAACAGTACACTATTAACTATAAAAATAGCATTATTATTACCAAGAATTGAGTTGGGGATTGATAATACAAAATAGTTCCTTAAGAAAATTGGAAACAACTTTATTGTACCTCCTTAACTATGGTATATTAGGAGATGAATATTGTTTTCTCAAGTCATTTCACTTTGTGATGAAAATGTACAGGGATCTGGCAATTGTGTACAGTATATATAAATAGTTTTTTCTTCAAACCTTGTTGATTTGACTATGTACTTTAGGATCACTACAATGGGTAAAATCCTACTATGTGACTGTTGGAATCTTCTCCATTTTAACTGTGAGAACCAAACAGTACTGCTAGTGGTTATCTGCATGAGGGTGCAATCTGCCCAAATCTGTATGATTTAATCCACTAAAGCAGTTCACTTCCCCCTGCATACTGCTTTTGGTAGATTTGGACTTAAGTCTGGAAACAGTGGCATGGCAGGGTTATGGGTTTGAAAATTGATGGGTAAAGAATTCAAGGTTGTTAGCCATAGGATAGCTGTTTCCTGACAATCATTCAACTTTTAAGTCCTTTTGAATATAACTCACAAAATTCATGTTTTGGATCAATGAAACCTTAATCAATGTCATGTACAAGTTAACAAGATGGCTGGGGAAGATGGGGAGGTGGCCACCCTTGTTTTCATCCTCAAAGGTGGTATTAATTGACTGTTTGTTTACATTTTATTAAGTTGCATGTACTGTTTATTAGGACAGCCATCTTTGCTGTTATTTTCTGATAGTAGGCATGCAGAATGTATAGAAAGCACACTGTTTGAATCATAAATTCTTAACTTTCAGTTTTCACTCTAAACAAAAACTCTTGTTTTTCCAACCAACAGTTTATATATGTAAAAAGTACCAGTATTTAGACGAACCAGGCAGAAATCATAAATGTAGTATGAATAATAGATCCCAGCATAAAATGCAAAGTGTAGGTATTTTAAAGTATTTCATTCAGTGTAACTTTATGTTGCTTTGATATCATCAGAGAACTAGTGACAGTAAGGTTACATGTGTATGATCACAGCAGTATGTGACAGATGGTAAATTTACATATTGACATGTCAGAGGAGGCTTGTCAGGGACAAAAATGACATATAAGATAGCAGAATAATACAGATGTAGAATTTCAAAGATTGTAGCAGATTTTAGAATTACATGTAGGATTAGGAAAGCTTAAAAGAGCCCTTGCTTGTTGCATTAAGTGATTGATTGAACTTATGGATTAATAGACTTTCTCTGATGAGGAGTACATTTTCACCTGGATATGGAAGAGGTTGAAATGATAAAATTATCTGGTGAAACAGGATGTCCAGTTTCACAATAGTGTGACAAGAGACTTATGGGGAGTTGACATGTTTTTTACCAGTTAGGACTGAGGCACCCAAGTGGTCTGAGATCCATATGTGGAGATCGATCCATATACTTAGTGTTTTCATATACCTATATATACTTAGTGTTTTCATATACCTATATATACTTAGTGTTTTCTTCTGGACTTTATTATTCATAGTACTGTATGTCAGGGTTCGTGCAGGTCCTTGAACTCTTTGAAAAGTCCTTGAATTGAGAAGTTCAATTCAAAGGCATTTCAAAAGTCCTTGAAAATATGAAAATCATTAAAAAGTGCTCAAAAATCATGCAGAAATATTAATGAAGAGAATTGCTGAAAAGTTAAGACATATCAGGAGATTTTGGATAATTTGACCTGGCAAGTATTGTAAGGAAGTTGCTTCTCACCACTGCCTCTGCTTCTCACCTATCACATGGCTGCCATCTTGTTATCAGGGTACACTATAGTATTGCTAACATAAATTAAAAACAATGTATAATATCAATAAATAATATATATATTATATATCAATCAATATATAATATAATATTATTCAAAAACTATGTATAATACTTATTAATTCAAGATCTACAAAGTTAGCCATGTTTAATGTTGACATAGATTATATATAGATACAAATCTAAATAAAACAAACATTATTAAGAAGTCGTTGAAAATTTTCATTTTAGTCCTTGAATAGTCCTTGAAAACATCTTAAATTTTTTTATTGGAACCTAACACGAACCCCGTATGTCAGAATAAAGCAATAACCCCTTGATAGCTCTCAATCTGTTTATTCTGTAGAAATGATTTCCAACCTTTTTACAAGAATGGAACTGAAACAATTTTAATTGTCATTTACTAGTTCTGCAGAAACTCTAACTATAATGAGCATAGAACTATTAGACATACAAGAATGCAGGTTGCTCTCTTGCCAGTAATCCACAGAGGTCACCCAGGCTGAAAATCTTCCCAAGATTCATGCAGGTTCTTGCAAAGATCTTGAAAAGATCTTACACAAGGTCTTCGTGAGATCTTGCCATGATCCTTCAGGAATGTTCCAAGATCTTAGCAAGAACTTGCCAAGATCCTGCAGAAACTTGGCAAAATCTTTTATGCAATTTGAAAATCTTTTCATAAAACACACAATTGATTGAAGATCTTACAAAGTACTTTCAAAATTCTTTTCAAGTACTTCCAAGATAATCCAAGAACTGGTATCATAATGATGATTTTAACAAAATCTTACCATGATCTTACTGTACAGTATGATTATTCAACATAATCTAAAAGCTTTCTAGATCTTGCAAAGAACTAAATTTACTCGAATACTTTTAAGGTCACTAGCTTACAAGAAGAAGCTAACTTTTAAGACACTTTTCCAAGGCAGGAAAAATTAATTTTACTGTAATAAAATGTTCAGGAGTAGAATAAAATCATCTGGCATTAGCCAAAGTAAAATACTAAAGTCTCCAGTGGTTGCTGAGGACTACCATGGTCAGGGAAGGAGTTAAAAATTGTTTATCAACATCTTTAAATTTTACTGGCAACTTACCAGCCTTTTCTTATCTTAAAAATCGTATCAAAATGTTGTCAAGATGTTGGAAAGATGATTGAAAAGATCTCCAACCTGGGCAACCATGGATGTTGCCATTTTCGCTTGATTTGCCCTCAGGTTGCCCGTACAAATCTGCCAATATGTTCAGAAGTAACTTTCCCCAGGACTACATGTATATTAATTTTTTTTTATTTTTTGCATGATACTGCAATGTATGGAAGCGGAACTGAATGTGATATTCTTGCAAGCTCACGGGAAAACAATTCGACGGCTGAGCCTTATTTTTGAACCACTCTTTGTTAGTTGGTCATCAGATTTGTACATAAATCTGATATGGCGAATTTGTAAGTGCAAAAAAAGATGTTCAATTTGCTTTCAGGCAGGTGACCAAGCAGACATTCTATGTCTAGTAATTAAATGCTATTGAGCTACACCATGTAAAAATGCATGTTTTGTATGCTGGTATCAGACATGATATTAGGTCAGTTCTAAAATTTTTGTAGATGCATCAGAGCTGATATAGAGTTAAGATATTCAGGTTAGTCCACTGAATTACTGTATGTCATATAAAGTTGATATTCTGACGACCAACGAACGTTCGTCAAGCTCATGATCTCAATAAAACTATTCCTCGGCTCTAGATGGGAATCAAACCCGCAACCTTCTGATTACCGGCAAGAACCATCGAGTTACTAAGACGCAGATGGTGAGATAACTTGCAGGTTCGTCAGATGTGCAACCTGAGCGGAAGCCAAGATACTATGTGAAGATAATAATGGGAACATGGAAAGCTGAACACAAATACTGTTCTTCGTAGTTGCATGGTTAGAGCGTCTCACTGGTCATAAAAAGGTGGCGGGTTCGATTCCCGAATATTCGTTAGTCGTCTGGTATACTTCATATGAACAGCATTTGTGTTCAGCTTTCAATGGATTCAGTATTCTATCAGTCCGAGAACTGTTACACTGTCAAATCATTTTTAAGGATTTGCGAAGCAAAATTCTTTATGTCATGGGATGTGTAAGGGAGGGATATAGATAGATAGTAACAATAGAATGGCGATGAGTTCCGACTACTGAGATGTTCGTAAGCCGCCGGAAGCTATTATCCGCCATACTGTTTGTAGTACATTTGCGATCTTTTGAGCAAAATACCCCGCTTATTTTCTTAAACACACCAATGTTAAACGTTCAGGAGTTGGTTTCAACAATTAAAATGGACGAAGTCATGACGGATTATGTTGGATTAAAAAGTGTAAATACGTTCGCGTTTGGTCAGTGCCAGAAGTGCAAGCATGTGGTGGATTGTGACAATCAGTTTGGAACTCAAGTTTTTCTGAACTACGGCATATTTTGTGGACAACAACAGAAGAATTCCCTTCGAGGAACAAAAAATACCCTTCGGGGAACAAATAACTCCCTTCGGGGAACAAATAGTAAATTTTGTCGAATAATAAATATACTTCGAGTACGTTTCATTAATGTGAGTTTTAGTTGCAATTTCTTAGAAAGAACTCTCTTACTTTGTGGAGATATCGAGTTAAACCCTGGTCCTGTAATGAATAATAATAACGTAGTCTTACCAAGTCAAAACAATTCAGATACGTAAAAATATAAACTGAGCATTTATGGTTTAAGACCAGCTGAAGTCGGTGGTGGTGGTAACTGTTTTTTTAAATCTGTGAACCATTGGTTATATGGTAACCCTAACCTTCACTTAGAAATAGGAGCAGCAGGCATTCAGTTTTTAAGTAATAACCCAGAATGTTTCATTGAAAGCAACACTGAAGCATCGGGGTTAGGTTATCTAACAAACATGTCTTTGCAGGAAACATGGCCAGATCATATAATTATTCAAGCAGTTGTTAATGCAATGAGTTTGGACATTCATATTGTAGAATCTGAGAACAGGTTTTTACCTACAACTGTTGCTCGAAGTAATTCGGTTAGTAAACCCAAAACAGTTTTTGTCCAGCTTTGTTTGAGAATGGGAGTGAAACTACTTTAAATGCTAAAAATAATCGTAGTGAAACATGAAAAATTACCGAGGTAAAAGAACATTACCGGAAGATAAGGCTAAGCGTAATGAATATAACAAAACAACCTTACACAACCTTAAGTTACACAACCTTCAATGATGGAATTTCCAGTTTCCTTGAATCATTGGCAATGAAACACCAGTGAGTGAAATACCAAAAATGGAACTGAAAAAGTTACTTTTAAAAGCTGGTCCCAAAAATATGATCATAGATAGATCCCAGAAACTGATTTTTTAATATTTATGACATTTTTCTCATAACATTTAAGGCACAATTTTGAGATTCTCGACATTCTTGTCGACATTGTTGGGTTTGTTCCTTCACTTACTGTAGCAATATTTAGAACATTTAGCGAAAGTGACAATTTTATTGTGATTGACTTTCTGTTATGAAATGAGATTTAGATTTTTCTTGTTTTTGCTATCTATGTTTGCACCTTTTAAGAATAAAATTTCTATTGCAGTCCTATCATTATTTAAATACAATTACAACCTGTGCAGTAGAGTGCCGTAATCTCAACATTAAATGTGTTCTAAGTAGTGTTAATTTTCACAAATTTGTGGAAATGCATCTTATAGAACCAAGTTTATGTACTCTCATTTTTGCAAAGGCCATTTATTTGATACCCCGCCTACAAGAGCCTTTTGTGCAACAAATATATAGCAGTACAAGGGGCAGGAAGCAAAGAGTGAGGGTCTTTGGTTGAAGTTGTCAGCAAACAGCCCAAGTGAACTTTGCATAAAAATGTCTTCCATTTGCTTCATTACACATCTCTTTTTTATGTCTTGTTATATTACATTTTATGCGATTTTTTCCAACTTTCTTGCATTATAAGATATTGACAACAAAATTGCAAATCCCTATGCGCTCCTTGAGTGCCTATTTTTACAGATAGCTACAGTTATGTGTAAGTTTAATGAAAATGACACAGTACTGAGAATACGTAACTGTCTTTGGTTTGACAGTGCTGCATCAATTTGATATGACAGACGGATACACGTACAGTGCATGTGTGTTCTTCATAGAACTGTTCTAATGTAGAGCAGATGAGATGAAATGCAGTAGCTTAGGACCCTGAATTAACTACAATTGTGGCCAAAAATGTCCGGGACACAAAGACCGATCATTAAATTTTCCTAACCCCGTGTTCAATACACTTTTGATGTAGCGAAACCCTTCCTCCACATTCCCATTTCAATTGTTGAATAGTGGAATAAATGTCTACCATGATATCACCGGCAATTGTAGGCTGAATAACAACATTGTAAGGGGGAAAGAGGGGGAGACATCGATTTCAAGGTATTTATGGTTTGTGTCCCACCACATTTGGCCATCAGTGCAGTTTCGCCTACCAACTCGTGTTCTCAGCGGCAGCAGGGTAATTTTTTGATTTACGTGAATTAACAACTTTTACACGATCAGAAAGAGATATGTCATAGTAAGATTAGAACATTTTACTGCATAAAGAAAACAAGGAGGATGAAATTACCAACCCACATGTAATTCGTTGAACAAAGTCCCTTACTGTACTGTAAAGTACCGTACTGTGTTTTCTTCACCATAGCCCTTGTGATCAGCTCCGACCGTTTAATGTAGAAAATTTGGTATTTGCTTTACCTGCATAAATTGGGAACATTATTAAATTTTTTCTGCCTTTTTAATTTTTAAAACAGGGAAATTTATTTGTCAGAAAGACTGTGTATCTGATCATGTATTCATGTGAAGATATCTCTTAAACTGTTTTACTCAACTTTCAATGTGTCTCTACCCTGACCTGACAAATTTTCTGAGTATGGCGGTAGTTATGAGCTGACAAACCAAATGTCGACAATTTCTGTTCAATTTATTTCCTTTTTTCATGACTAAATCAATACCAGATTTGGAGAAATCCCTGAAGGTATTTGTCGTGAAAGAAAATGATGCGTATTACAATGATATCGCTGACAAAATCCTGGAAAAACACATCGCAAATCCTGAGTTAATGGAGTCTGCAATAGAGTCGTGGAATGAAGCATTTACACAAGAATGTTCCAAGTACTCGGAAGCAAATGAGATCAAAACAGAGGAGCTGACGTTCTCTGAAATGTATCACTCACTTATTCATTCGTCGGCGCTTGAGACTTTACTGCAATTAGAGAACACTTACTCTTTGGCTGTCCGGGATATAATCACCCAGAGGGATGTAGCTCTAAATAAGTTAGAGAAAAAGTAAGTATGATGAAAATAGATGCAGTGCTTGTAGAATAGTATTTTAGTTAGATTTTGAATATCATAGATAATAATTTAATATAACATAGCGGTGAAATGTTGGTATTTTTATTTCCCTTCTTTTAAGGGGCTTTTTTGTTGTACACAAATGAACGCGAGCTATGGTTGATTCTGGGTAGTTCATTCTATTCTGGTGGCAAAAGAAAAATAGAAAACAAATACAGCTGCAAAACAAAGAAAGGGTAACAAATTTATAAATGAGATGGTGAGGCTCAGAATTGGTTTTTGTCAGTAAATGAGCTACACTGACGTCCACATATCGTCCTTAAAAACACACAGGAGATGTATAACTTGGATTTTGACAGAGGGTAGCCAGGCGTATGAATGGTGCCCAGGAAACGGGTCATTGTCTCAGAAACTTATTTTATCGAAAACATCTGCAACTGCCTCAACAATATCTAAACGCATTTCTAAAATAGATTTTAAAATGAACAAAAAATATAAGAAATTAAGGGGGCTGTGTCATTGTGACACTGCGCACCTGATTATGCGCGAACTTGAAAAAGTGTCGTGCCGTCAGAAAATCTAGTTTCATTTCGGAGGAGTGATAAAGTTGTGGAATCTGTTTGAATCTTTGCAATCTCTTACCTTCAGTGGGCCAGCTTATGCTTATTAAACCTTCCATGAATTATGATTTCAGCACGGTTAATTTTGTTGGCTTTTCACAATTTCTTGGCTTATCATTCGTGGTGAGATATGTGATGCATTCGGCATGAAGAGAAAACTGGAAGTTAAAAACCTCCGCTTTCATCCGAATGATTAGTGCAACCCAGGAGAACGAACATTTTCCCCTGAAAAAGTGGTAAGATAAGCAGATCTAAGATAGGCTAAGCAGGGCTACGTTTTCAAAATTTCAGAACACTTTTGCACCCGCAACCTTCTAATGACCGGTGAGACGCTCTAACCATTGAGCTACCACGACTCAGGTGGTAAAACGAACGTTCACTGGTCGTCTGATATTTACCAAGCTCCCACATGAACGAAATTTGTGTTCAACATTAAGTTTAGTTTGCCGAAGGCTTTAATATTGATAACACAATTAATGAAACCGATCAGATTTTTTCGTCCTCAAACCGTTAACGGCGTCAAATGGTTATCATGTCAGCCCAGCTTGAACGATATATCAGGCAGAACTTCGTCCACTTTTGTGTTCTTTTTAGTTGGTAAAATACGTAGCGTGACAGTAACATCGCTAACGAAACGAAAGTTAACAACGTGAGAACGAAACGTGCCAACGTGGGTCAATGAGAATAACAGATCTTTCCGTTGTAAACAAACGGCAAATGGGCGGTGTTCCAAGGCTCACGAACCAATAAGCGGAAATGATAATAACAAATAAGAAAAATTACCGGGTTCATAACCTGAATGTTGTGTAACATATTTCAGAACAAGAAATTCAAAATTGTGGCACAAAAATCGAATGGTTTTGATAAGTTCATCTGTGATTTAGGCAACACGCCTTGTTCAAATGCACCGGCTGTAGCTCAATAATCAATAAAACGCAACATTTTCCACGGATATATTCAAGGAATATTTGGCATTCACACTCAGTAACATGAAATGATATTAATATTTATTGAAGGAAATTTTCGAGTGTCAGAATGATATAGTTTTTAGGCTCAACCGCGACCAGTAGCGAAAAATTGCAACTCTAGGGCCTCCGGCTAGAAATCGAAACCGCGACCCTGCGAATTTAGTGCGGTGCTCTGCCAACTGGCGTCCACGAACGTCCTTTTCTCTTAGTTTTATATTCGTAAGGTAGGTTTCTGAATCAAATCGGCCTAACTAACAAAATTATGCAACAGTTACGTTAACAAATATTTCAATGGCAATGTGCATCAGACATGGTGTTTCATAGTTTTGATTGTTTCTGTTCAAGACAGAATAAAGAGTACGCGCTTGCATCTGTTCCCTGAGTCTGAGAGCAGTATGCTGTTATCTCTAAGATTCTTCTAAGTCCAATTCCCTGAGATTTTGTATCCTTCAAAAATTTGCTTTTGTCTTCAAGACACTCCTCGTTATATTTACATTTCACGGCTTTCACAGCTTCACGGCAGCTAGGTCAAATTTCAATATTTTTTGACAGCTAAACAATCCCAACGGGTCAGCCAACTAGCGCTGTGACACAGCCCTTTTAATGTTTCATCAGTGTTTTAAAAGTGCTAGAAGTCCCAAAGTACTAGTAGTTTGGAAATATTTCGAAGTCCTCGAAATATTTCTAAAATACTACATTCTAAAAATAGTTTCAAAGCATGCAAATTCCTTTGTTTTTTCAAAGTTAGTTCAAATACCCTACGTCAAATTACCAGAATTATACTCTTGTGTTTTGGTTCGCCCTTCTTTCGACTCTCCTTTTCAAAACACACTCGGACTTTGAAATTTCGGTAAAGTCCTCGGGCTCGTATTTGAACTATTATTTCACAAACTCATTAAAAATTCATATGGAAAATGCAAAGAAAAATTGTAACGAATCATCGTTTTCCTCATCAAAACTTCTCTAAAGTGGTAGTTTTTAAAGCCGTTTAAAACACTCATTTTTTATCGGATATCAAACATGAAGCCAAAACCCAGTGTTTTTATTTTCCATTAGATACCCCAACTCGTTTTTGAATAGTACTTGTGGTTTGCTGTACTTGAGAAGGGCGCTTATTCAAATTCACAATATCTAGCGTAATGAAAGATTGAGGTGCTAATTGCAATGAGAGTGATTAACCCAGTCGTTGCGGTGATTCTAAAATATTAAGAATTGAGTTGATTTCTTCTCAGGCAAAGTGACGAGATGGAGGAAGCTTTAGATGGCTCAAATGGAACCAGCTCGGATAATTACCATGATCTAGTTAATAACCTGGCTGCAAGGCACTGTGAAGACACTCAGGTAAATGCGTTGATTCGTGTTCTGCTCTTGAGATTTAGATGATTACCCAGCTACATCGAGGTCTCGTGGGTTGGGTCTAAAATATTATTGTTGTCGCTGGGTTCACGTTCGTATACATGGACAGACAACTTTGAACACATCGATGTAATCATTCACCATGACGTGCAAAACTCATTAATTCGTTTGTGAATGGCGGGAACTGTTCAAATACTGTAAATACGTAAACTGTTGATGACGTATCATAAATAGAAATAATTTTTAGATATTCGAGCAATCTTATGCCTCTCTTGTCAAGATGTTGCTCTAAACCTTGCTAAATTACCTCTCCACACAGTATCCCCAACCTATCCGTAATTGTCTACCGGAACCTGTGTTTTACCTAGGCGTCTTATTTATCCGTAATCTCAATTCGTCAATCCACCGTGCAAGGGGGAGGGCAGATCTTGGATAAAATCTGACTGCAGTTGCTTGTTGATGCCTATTCGCACCGACTTTAGAGCCCTCTAAAACGTCATTTCCTGTATTTCCTGCAGATCACAGAGTTACGAACCGCGTAACAAGAACGGGCGAATTCAAATATTTACTTTAAAAGTAATTTTATTTACAAAAGAAAACTTAAAACAAACATTAATACAAACAATTTGTTCTTCTACTTAGTCTCTAAGAGATAGCCGAACTTATCTGTCTGCTGGTAGTTTTGTAAAGGCCACACGGCAAACCAATATACGAAGATTGAACGGCGTTCCCTTCCAGTTCTTCGTCTAGCTCTTCTTTAACAGTCCTTTATAACAGCTCTTCTATTTCACACACTTCGCTTAGTAGCACAGACAGTAGCATATATAGTAGCACTCCTTTTAAAACTTACTCCTAGCCGAAAGTGAGGCTTCTCATTTTATAGTTTCTAGAGGTCCTATTTTTAGTTATTTTATGTAATGACGTAATTACGTAATGTTTCTAAAATTGTATTATTTACATCATTTTAGAATGCTGAGTCATTGTGACCAGATTTGATTTTGCATTAGTCAGTACCACTAGAATGTTCTACGTGAAGCTATTTTTACTATATTACATAATCTAAATCCATTTATGGAAACATTACACAACTATTCTGCAAGCTTGTGTTAGGAAAGTTATCTTTTACATTTGATGAGCAAGGAGACATTACGTAATGTAATTCTAGACGGGCGTGTCCGTATGAAACCACAGGAAATTGTACAGTAAGCACGGTTCAAATTTGACATGAAAAAAGAAGGATCAACTGTTGCAAGGGCAGTCATGTAACTTCTCTACAGCAGTGATTTGGCCTCATTCGAATCAAGTCCTCTTAAGGTGCGTTCACATGGGTGGACTTGAACTGGATTTAGACCGAGATATTTGCCTAGCTAGTGTGAACGCAATCAAGCAGGATTTGGGCTGGATTTTACTCCATCCGTTTGAGGTGGTGTGGAAAGAACTGAAGTTGGGCTCGATCAACTGTTAACTAAGTCGGACTGGATTTGGACTCGAAAGGACTTAAATATGATTTAAATAAACTCCATATCTTTCTATGTCTCTCGACATAGCACTTTTACTGGAAGTCCAAACCCAGTCCAAACCGTCAAGGTGAACACTACTAGTTCAGCTAGTTTCAGTCCAAATCCAGTCCAAATCCAGTCCAAATCTAGTCCAAATGCGGTTCAAATCCAGTGCGAGTACGCGGTTGTAAGTTAATATCAGCGCTGCTGAAAGACGACCTATACCATATAGCTGTAGTTGGAAGCCGTTCTGAGCGAAGTCTAGGAGGTGGAAGAATCCGTACAAGATCCAATCTGTGGCAAGTTACATGTACAAGCCTCAGCAACGCTGGTGCTGGCTCATACAAACAGTTGCAGAATCCGGAGTTTTGATTAACTTACTATTGCCAAAATGTTTAATGTAGTCGATGCAACAAAACTACATATAATGTAGCGCGACGGTTGCATTAGTACAAGTGGGACTTCTGCGTGAGTTTGGTGTTGCTGGCCACTAGAGTAGTAACGGGCGTTAAAAAGGCGTCAATTTTATCAAACTATGGACAATTGTACTTCAAGAGTATACTGGACGTAGAATGGGAGTTTCTTGGGATCATTAAAACATTTTCTAAATTGTGGTGATTACAGAAGATGAAAAAAACTGATGGCGTTGAGAATTTCGCGATTAAAATTTTGGTTTAATTTCAGTAATTCTTAGGTAATTCCAGCTTCCAGTTCCAGCATACAATTGGAACAGTCCATATCAACCCCTTGTACCGCGACTCTCTGACCATTAAGCTTCTAGAACTCAAGCGGCAGACCAAGGTTACTAACAGTATTCAAACCAGGACCAGCAGTTGGCAATGACTCGCTGGACTGCTGGTCATCAGATGTCCGTAAATCTTCAGACACATGTCATTTGTTCCCTAAAATAGCAGTTTGAAACCATTAAAGGCTTTGTGTCTCTCTGTACGAATAGTAGTACATGTTAACCCATGGACTAGGGAAAAACTCTGAGTTCCAGATGGAACTGAACCCGCAACCATCTGAGTGCTAAGAAGATGCTAGAGCAAAGTTAGTTACGATATTAAAACTTGGGATGAGTGACTTAGCAGTGACTTGTTATTTGCTTCCTGTTCATAGCAAGCTGAGGCTCTGACGACCTAAACGTACAATATACTGCATCTTGGTCAGGCCAGGATGTCACTCTCTTTCTCACTAAAGATACCGGATGTGCACAGTGAAGAGCAGTGAGGATTATTTATTAATTTCAGATAACTTCACAAGAGTCCTCCCTAGAAGAGGCTGATCTGTCTACGTTGCGTCAGAGAAAAAAATTACTGTGACAAGTAAAACGTTTTGAAAGTGTTGAGGACCATGTCTTGGTTGTTGCAGTCTTGAGAAAGACTGCTGTTGATGACTGACATTTCCACGGCCTCAGCGGTTTTTATCTCCAGAGTCAAGGGGCAAGTGTTGTCTAGTGCAATACACTATAGTGGGCGTGTATGTTACTGTTTTATATGAGTGTATAGCGTATGGCGTGCTTGATAAGTTTTGTCGAAGTTTTGTGGGTGTTAGCAAAAGTGTTTTGCTTGTTGGTATGTATATAGCTTTGATAACGTACCTGTAATCATTCCGATCTGTTAAGTGGGCTTGATTCTAAGCTCATATACCAGCTCTCCAATAAAGGTGGCTGTCTGTACTGAATACCACTTATTCTGCTGATTTTGTTTCTCAGTGGTGTTCAGGAATGTGTCTGATTAATTCTTTCCCATCTCTCATTGCTCGTTTGCGTTCAGTTGATCAGGTGTCAGTTGTTCAAAGTCTGCATAACTTATCCCGTGGATAAGTCGTAATTAGTGAATGGCATTATCGATGCATTGAAAAACCAAACATATATTTTATCTTCCGAATTGCACTATCCAGTGTACATCTCCATATTCAGTGGATAAAATTTAAGTTCGGTGCTTGAATAAAGCTGCTCACTTGACACAACTTATCCACCAGATAAGCTATCTAGGCTTTCAACAACCGGCCCCTGATGTTCAGGCGTCTGCCATACTTACTCAAACCAATGATATACACGTTTACTACAATGGAAACAGTCAAACTGGACAAATAGGGAAACGTGATGAACATTTCCTCTTGACTTTGAAGATGACCGCCACTGAGGCCATCAAAGAGTCAGTCGTGGCTGACAGGAAACACAGGAAAATCAAGTTTCTGTTTTATGGCAATAGTAACGTCTCTTTCAACTAGATATCTCCGTCTAACCTGCTTTCGTTAAACCGGTGTGTGTTCCATGCGTGATGGAAGAAAATTTTCTTTTTGGGGGAGAGGATTATGGGTTTGTCAAATGTCACCTTCATCCTACGGTTATGGCTATTTTGGCACATTTTTGTGACGGAATAGAGCATTTGAGCCTCCAAACTCCTCTTTGCTAGGTCTTGCATTCTGTTCTTACTTTTCCTCGTTCATATCAATTGATAATATGAAGGAAGGAAAGTAAGATAAAAAGGAGGGAATTTAGAGATCAAATGTGCTTCTGTTGAAAATAGAAACCGAGATGATCGTGATATTGTTTAACAAAATATTGTAGATGATTGCAACACAATGGTCCAGTGCATTATCAGATCTTCAAGAAGCCCAGAAACGAGAGTATCACGAATGGGTCAGCAAAGTTTATGAAGATGTCATCAAGTCCTCCAGTAAGTACTTACGATACACTCAAATATATACAACAAAGTGAAAACACAAGTTACTTCATCGAATTTTTATTTCAGATTAATTCACCTGATGAGTGTGGCAAGTTCAACACCTGCCATACGAAACAGATCTGTAGTGATTAAAAATTCGATGAAGTA
>JBAHVQ010184938.1:0-15651 GCA_036872915.1 Nanipora kamurai | reverse complement strand
AACATTTTTCATTTCTCTGTTCTTTATTGTCTCACATTCTAAAATCCCCAAATACTTGTATCCTTCACCTACTTCCAAAGATTTGATAGTCTGATCATTTGGTAGTTTTACTCCTTCACTATTAACCAGTTTTCCTCTCTTCAGTTCCGACATTGCGCATTTATTTATTCCAAAGTCCAAAAACTCCAAAGTTTAAAAGTTGTTATTATTATTATTATTATTATTATTATTATTATTATTATAATATTATTATTATTTTGCGGGACCGCAATAGTTAGTGCAAGCCGTTGCGGCAATCCCGGCCACATCTCTTAAACTCTAGTTCGTACGTTTATATGGGTATTAATGTATCTGCATTTGATTCTGCATATAAGTGTGAGTACTCCCGTTTTGTATATCATAATGGAAAAACTTAAATAAATAAATAGATAAATTATAAGCTGGGGAAGTACCCCTAATTCATGTCGTATGTACAAAATGCTTGCAAAAAGGCCCTCTACCCAAAGTAGTATAAAGTTTTTTCACACTAACTAGTGTCTAACTGAACACTCGTTGCAACGTGAACTTTCTCTTGTTACATATTTTCAGTCTTTTTATGGCCAGAAATTTCGGACATTAGAGCCCACATAACAGTCAGTCTACACAAAATTAGGACTTCAGCGGGCAACAATAAGTCAGTGGCCCACGAAAAGCTTACAAAGCTTCATTTTGGGTTGGATTTTCGAACAACTTTCTTACCTCGCTCTGATAAAAAGTGCTTTGATATGGACCGAGGTAAGAATGTACTATACGACTTCGTCATCACAAAATCAAGATCGTTTATTCGATTCGTATAATCTGCCATCAAATATCTTGTTCACCGTTTTGTTTGTGCGATTTTGCAAGACTAAAGTAAAGGGCTTGGTTGCTATAACAGGCTTTTGAATAGGACAGCTTAACGTTTCTTTGTATTTAATATTTATGTTATTACATGTAGCAAAACGACTAGAATTAGAAACTGCAAAGTGGACAAAATTGCAGTAATAGCAAAGTGGATAAAATAGATTGTTTAAGCTGGTTGTTTCACTGTATCAACGCTTTCTGTGTATAGCCTAGTATTTAATTTGCTTTAAATGCCTCCCTTCTATGAAAGAAGCTGCTGTACCGCGGGCGCTATGTCCGAGTTTTTTGCGACATCTGTACTGTCCTGTCCTAACCCGTACTGTAAAACTCTCTGTTTGCAAATCTTTGGTGTAGAGAACGGTTGCACTCATTAGAACTTGGTGAGTTTATATGTTCATTTTTTTTTAAATCAGGTGCATGTTAAGGAAGGTCGCATTTCTGCAATGGAGTTTTGTCACACCGAACAAGTGAGTTACCATTTTGTAAATTAGTTTTTGTGAATGCATGACTTAAGAGAAAATGTTAAGTTCCAGTTGAATACTGTCCACCTATTCTTCGGACGAACCCGCCCCAAAAAAACACATTGAACGGCACGACAGACGGACGTACGTCCGGACGGCTGGACTGTTGGGTAGTAGGACGGACAGACAGACGAATAGGTATACAACGCTGGAGAATTGGCAGTACGAATAGATGTAGGCATTGAGGAGCAAGTAAACACTAAGTGCTATACTATCTTTCAGCTGGATAACGGAATGTGGATCGAAGATAAAGAGCAATTACTGAAGATAAAAGCTAATTATGTCATTTCAGCGTTTGGATCTATGCTGGCAGACATTGAAGGTATAATGTGTTTCCGAAAACGGATGGCATCCATACAATGTATTTTTCAAAACACTTAGCTATATGCTCCCAACTAGTGATGCCGATACGCAAAGCAATCTGTTGATGGATAATACTACCAAGACTGAGGCTAAAGAATGGTGGTTGATGATAGGTCGTACGTAGTTGGTGATAAATTATGGACACTAGATGGTAGATTGAAGATATGGACAGATGATAAATGGAAGACTGTAGACGGCAGATAGTAGATTGTAAACTTATCGGTAGGCCTAAGATCCACATTTCTTGAGTCGGTAGGCACTAGCAGTTGAGAAATGTTTTCTTTTTTTTCTCATTCCATCATATTTTTTTTCCAAGAAATAGCTAAAGTTCAGACAAGTATTTAAGCAAGGTGCTCCGCAGCGACGAGGGTGTAATTGGTCACCAAAATCAATAAAATAACTTCCAGGAACTATAACCATTTTGTTACGTCGGACAAATTGTCATAATTCAACAGGATTCAATTACAAATCTTGAAAAGTCGTGTGTGTTGCTTTTGTTAGTTGTAAACGCTTTGAAGCCGCTGAAATTTAATTCGTGGGGATTACCTGAAGTCAACGAGGAAACCATGGCAACCAGTGAGAAAGATATATTCTGCGGAGGTGATGTAGCCGGTGTTGCTAATACAACAGTGGAATCCGTGAATGATGGGAAGCAAGCTGCCTGGTATATGCACCAGTATATTCAGGTAAGTGGTACCAACAATTACTCACGTGTTGTGTTGTGTTGGTTTGTGTTTTGATGCATTGTAATGTAATGTATTACTGTTCCGTGGTGTTGTTATAGGTTGTGCTGTGTGGTATTGGTTGTCGTTTGTTATGCGTTGTTTTGTTGTGCTGGACTTTTTTGTGCTGTGCTGTGCTGTGCTGTGGTATGATGTGTTGTTCTGTGCCCTGTTTTGCTGTATTGTTTCTACCTTTGCTTTCATTTATGTCTGTTTAGTCGTTTGTTTATCTCGCTTATAACTCATGTTGCCCTGTCTAGGAGCTGCTACAATTCGTCTTCTTTTCATTTAAGAAGTAGAAAACTTTTTCCTTGTTTCTATGCACTTACACGGCAGATGGTTTAGAGATTTAGAAACGGCAGGATGATAACATGAGTACAAAAAGGCTAGCCGTACCACGGACATTTTGAGTTCTTCTAATCTGGCTAGAATGAACCTAAAACGTACTCAGTTTCTTTTATTAAGTAACCAGATAAAAAGGAGGAAAACTCGGAAATCCATTTAATTTAGGTTTTTAATCTCTAAATTCCCATAACTAACAACGACCGAGTACGAACTTACCTATGTATAGAGTTTTATAAAAACGGCTGTCAGTCAACCAGAGTGTAAACTTTCGAAGTATTTTTACTTTTGTGTGAAGTGTTACGTGTAAGCTCTTCAGGATGACAAGACAATATAATACATTTTTAGCCAGACGATCTTTTTACATGGTACATTTTGCGTTAACCTTTTACAATGTTTAGAAGTATTTAAGAGTGTCTTATGATTGAGAAATGTTTTATTAAACTTAAATGGAGTAGATGATTACAGAAACATGCAACAAAATTTATTTGTATTAGTATTTTTCAGTATTTTCTTTTCATTACTTTTTTGAAACTCTCTGCGGATGCAAGATCTCCGAGTAATTTACTTTATTCAATGTTATTGCTTAATTATTTGAAAGAACTTTTGAAGTTATAAAGAATGGTGTTTATAGTTCTTCCATGTCTCTTCTTGTTCTTGAAAAATTTAGATTTGCCATATATTTTAATGCAAAGTCATTAATATCTATGCGATTGCTCAAGGAACTCGTGTACAAAATCTAAAAACTCTACTTTGAAACGTTCGACCGGATATTAACGCTTGGTGACCATGGCAGAGGGTGAGATTATTTTCATTTACGTGGCAATTTGACTTGGCAAAGCCAGTAATTTTCCAATTACTAGGCCTCATTATATGCGTCACAAAATGACTGCGTTGTTAACTACTAAAAATGACGGTCTATCATGTAAAGGAACAGTTTGAAATTACTGTTGGGAAGACTTCTCTCTGTTTCCTGAATTAGAAACGGAAATTTTCATCGATATGCTTCAACTGTAAGGGTACGTCTCCACACTACGACTGATCGGGCCAACTTCTGGTTTAGGTGCATGGTAATTAACAAATTCACGATCATCCTACACTGCTGAAGTCAACCGAAAAAGTTGACTAGAGCGAGATTTGAACTCGCACCATCGGAAATCCGGTCTGCCGATCTACCGGTTGAGCTATCGAGTCTACAGAGATCGGAGGCGAGTTGTTATCCAACTTAAGTGCACGAGATATTCTCGTGACAACTTGACGCTGGCCATGAGGATGGATGTGCAGTGTGTAAATTCTATTTCAGAATCATCCTCAGGATAATATGAAATTATAAATTCACATTTTATCTTACACTGCTGAAGTCAACTGAAAAAGTTGTCTCGAGCGAGCTTAGAACTCCCGAAAATATGAGTCCTAACCCCGCTGGAGTCAACTTTTTCAGTTGACTTCAGCAGTGTAAGGTAATTGAAAATTTATCGCTTCATATTACCCCGAGGATGATTCTGAAATAGAATTGTAATTAGCAATAAGCAGGCTAATTTGAGCTCAAGGAGCGTTTCTTCGGTGCTTCTCAACTTAACATGCACCGGAACCAGAAATCGGCCCGATTAATCACAGTGTGTAAACCGAGCATAACTCTTTCCTGCCCGCGGACTTTCCCCTTTGACGAGTAAAATCGTCTGGCGTTAGCCAGAGTCAAATACTAAAGTCTCCATAGGTCACTGAGGGCCTATACGGACAGTAAGGAGTTAAGGAGGTAGGTTCAAACCCTTGTTAACTCTTTCCTGTCCGAGGACTTTCCCCTTGACGAGTAAAATCGTCTGGCGTTAACCAGCGTCAGATACTAAAGTCTCCGTAGGTCACTGAGAACCTATATGGACAGGAAGGAGTTATGGCAATGAATACGTGTAGTGAAGCTCTTCCAGATACTGAAAATAAAATAAAATGTTTGTAAAGGCTTGAATAATTTCGAAGTGGGTCAGTCGCGTTCAGGCAGTAAGTAATTGCAGTTGTATAACATATGAAAAGACAATATTTTTTATCTCTGGACGTATCCGTAAAGAAGAATTCATGCACGTCCTCAATAAGAGACCATTCTGAACATTGGTTGTCATCACGTGTACAAATGTTCTGTTGAAAACTTTTTTTTTTACTATTTTTTTTTACTAATTGCACAAGACGACAATTTTGTCATGTATGTCATGAACAAGAAATTTTATGATCTTTCTCTTGCAATTGAGGATTTACACCACTCGTTATGTTTGAATATTGAGCCCAGTTGCACTCGCCAGAGGGCTGGTGCAATTTCGGGTTCAATTTTGGTTCAATTTTTAGATATCACCCGTGGTTAAATTCTTAATTGCTTTCTATAACATATCATTATCTATACTAATAAGCTCATGAATACGGTATAATAATATAGAATACGGATAGATAAAAGTATGAAGCAGAGAAGATGGATGCGTCCCATTCTGAATGAAATTAATTTTAGTAAGGTGTCTGCAAACTTTTGTCCTGGACTGTTATTTGTGGGTGGTAATTGAAATCATGTAAGCTTGCTGGCCGGTTATACTCTGGTCTTCGCCTACAGAACCAGTAATGCAGGATAACACTTAACGCTAAACCAAGGACCTCTAGAAGTTGTTCTAAGTTGGCCAGTGATCAAGTTACGTAGTGTTTGAGCTGTCGAGGTATAATAGACCTTATTCACAATGCTGAGTTCGTTATGGATCACGGATAGTTCCAGACTCGGCAAACGGGCAGTTTGGCGCCTAATTTCAAATTCTAATTTTGGCCGAGGAACACATTTGCCTGATGTGGTGACTGGAACTACCCACATTGCACGCGGAACTTAGTATCGTGAATATGGTTCATTGTAAATCGTATTTCATTAAGTGCATTCGATAACTTGACTTTTATATGTTTCTCTTGACTCCTTAGTTTCCTGCTGACTCCAGTAATGTTTCTTTGCAGTCACTTAATGACCTAAACGTTTCTTCAACCACTACTTTGCCGAACTTCTATACGCCAGTGGATTTGGTGAGTCTCAACGTGGAAATTTGTGGTTTGAAATTCGAAAATCCGTTTGGACTTGCAAGTGCTCCTCCAACCACTTCATCTGCCATGATGAGGCGGGGATACGAAGCTGGATGGGGTTTCGCCTTGACCAAAACTTTTACATTGGACAAGGTAAGAAAAATTTAAAACAACTTGATTTTCTGGCAGAACTTTACTTCAGAGGGAAATTAAGTTCCCGAAGAATTACTGGCGTATCCAGTATAGGTAGAAAGCTCAATGGTTGGTGGACTGCTGAAATTATGTAGAAAAATTCTGACATTTCAAGCAAAGACCCTTCTTCTGAGAGTGAAACGTGTTCTCGTAGAGCAACATAAGGTTACCATAGTGCAGTACCATAGTTGCCATAATGCAGAAGTGGTCACGTCGCACGTAGAACAAGGACGGCCTTGAAGGTACTCTAAGCAGTTATTTCTTTTGTTTTGAAAACAACCACAACAAACAAACAAAACAAAAAAAAATAAAAAATACGACGTCCGTTGTAACGACCCATCACCCATTTTTGTTGCGAACCATTAAGATCCTTTTGCAAACTGTTAAGCCATGACTGACAATATGCGAATGTTCGTCGACCTCAAATTCTCAGAAAATGTTTCTGACCTCAGATGGAGTACACTTGTAGGCGTTTGGACTGATGACTGCTTCGACGCTTAAACCATTGAGCTACCACGATTCAGGTGAAGAATGAAAGTTGAAAATGTAAGCCGGATCTACCAAGGCCCTATTTACACGAGAACGCTGGCTTTCCTTTTCATATTGTCCCGTTGCGTTCACACCGGAACGGATTAAAAATAGTTTCCAAAATCTGGATCGCTTTCAAAAGCGAACCATGAAATGAAACCGTACGAAATCGTACCGTTCCCTGTGTGAACAGGTAAAAAGCATAGAGCTTTTCCCTGGTTTCTTGTGAAAGGTAAACGAAGTTAGATTTTTGAGCAATAAAGAGGTTTTTGGAAAAGAAAGATGTCGAACTTTAAAGAAATAGGAGTCGTGCCGTCCTCGTGTGAACAAACCATTTTTTCCGTTTCGAAATTCGGTACGATTTCGTTCCCGTGTGAACCGAGACCGCAAAGATATGCCTTGGAGGTTCACCCTGGCCATGGTAGGATTTTTTCCGTGGCACAATGATGTGCTATAGCACCTTGGTACGTTGCCGTGTACAAGTGGGCATACCGTTGCGTATCCGGTATCCTCAAAATCTCAATTGTCCTCTGTCTTTTGTTTCCGTATGTATTTTCCAAAATTTGCAGGAACATTGTTGAACATGCATTTTACAAACATAAATTTAAGATTAACTAGTGTGAATTGATTTAACTTCAAAACTGCAATGAGAGACTTTTCCACGTGTGAAACACGTGATTTAGGCCTGAAAAATCAGCTTTATCAAGTTTTTTTTTATTCTGAACATCACAGGACATTGTCACCAATGTTTCACCTAGAATTGTTCGTGGGACTACCTCAGGTCACCAGTATGGTCCCGGTCAAGGTTCGTTTTTGAACATTGAATCGGCCAGCGAGAAGTCAGCTGAATACTGGTGTAAGTCAATCACGGAACTAAAGAAAGATTTTCCCAACAAGGTGAGAAGTTCCATTCAATAGACTATATGTTGTATGACCATGTTTTAATTTCTTGTTCATTAAGAGTGTTCGTTTAAATTTCGATTTTGTGTTTTCTCAAATGCGATAGGTTCACCCATATTCGTGCTTCTCTTGCATTCAATTCCTTGTAATATTATACCTGGTGAATCTTTTGCACGTTTGTCTTGTTACCTGCGTATCAACTGCGGTGCTTTTGATGTTAAATCTTCTTCCAATCTACTGCATATGAAGTGGCAGAAGTATTCTGTGTGTGTATCTGTTTTTGCTATATCGTTTGTACTTCTCCCTACTACTCATTCCTTTTGTTCTTCTGTAGGGTATTAGTCGAAAAGACAACTACTCCTCTTTGTATATTATGCATAGTAATATGCATATTCATTTGTCTCTGCGTTGGATAAGGTTGTTTTGTTCTTCAATATTGAATCCCTTACTCCTCGTCATTTTCCAGCGAAATCAATTCAGTTCCTGCATGCAGTTCAGTGCAATGCTAGTACAACTAGTTTTCGGAAACTAAACAAAAATCTGACGCTAAAACGTCGATCCTGGTTGAGAAAAACCATTATCAGCCGACAGTTTGAGGAAATACAGTAAGAAGTCGAAATATTACCGTCATAAGTTTCGTCTTGTTTTATAACTCGAATATTGGGTTTGCAAGGTGCTGTTCTTCGGAGTATGTTTCTTACTGCTTGCGAAAATCAGTATTTAAAGTGCATATACCTCCAGAAACTTTTTTAGATCGATGAATCGGGGATATTGAGAGGATTCCAACGAGGGACAACACATCCTTGACAAACTAATATTTCCAGACATATTTTGCCATAAACAGGCCGAAAATCAGAGTTTTTGGCTGGGAGAAATTAGTCCTAATCCAGTTTGTGACATGAAATCGGGAATGGATATTGTAAGTTTTATAAGTAAATAACTGGAAATGTTGATGTTTGCGATGATTTTGGAAGTTATTCTGGCTGGAGAAAGTAGAAACGTTGGTAGATATTTGGATATTTACTTCCTAAGGGATTCTTTGACCCGTTTAGAATAGAAGAAATAAGTGTCCGTTGAATCAGGTCAGAAAAAAGGGGGAAGAGCTACAGTTGCCATCGACGTTAGGCTTCAGGCAACGTTGTATTCTTTAGTGTCGACAAGTGGGATTCGACTGCTTTGTAAGACCAATACCTTCGCTGGGATACGATAATTATTGACATGGATTTCTATTTCATTATTTACATAAGTTTACAATTTGTGAAGTAATTAATAGGACCAGTACGTACGCTTACATCCAAGCAGATCTATTCGTGTTTTGTTTTTGCATTGCGTCATCTTCACAAGTTTACACCTTAGAGCTTAGAATATTTTCCCCCAATAATCGGTTATTCTCTGTGTGACCACCTTCGTCATTTGTTAACGGCAACTTCCGGCAATCGGAAAAAAACCAAAGTAGGAATGGTGATATTATAATGAGAAACCCGACCTAGCCATTTATGCCAAATAGTCAGATATAAACCAAACAAAACTCACTTTCGCGTTGAAAAGAAGACATCGGCCTAGTTTTTAAATGATGCTTTAGATTGAAGACATTCATCACATATGGTATTCCATCAACAGGTTACGTACGTCTCCTTGAATCATTATACGAGACGATAGCTTTTTAAAGAACTATAAAAACAGCGATATACCGAGAATCATTTTATTCCAAAAAGGCTTAGAAGTTGCTTGAGGAACGTTCAGATCTGGGAGTGAATCAAATTTCAAGGGAATGGAGATCAAATTTCAAAATTTATTTGATTGCTTTTCATTCACGGAATATTACGAGGAATCAATGATTTTATAAAAATGTGGTAACTCGGTTGTTATATGATGTTTATTATACGCATGCTCAAGCTGGTCTACTCAGAAAAACTTTCTGAGTCCCTGACCGGGAATCGAACCCGAACCCGTAACCTTTTGATCGCCGGTTAGATGCTCTAACCATTGAGCTACATAGACTCAGATGGTGAGCCAAGGTTTCATTTATGTACTAGTTCGTGTAAATGGTAGACATATGTTCCGCCAGTCTGCAAGTCTCGATTGAAACCAGGCTTTAGAATTTAAGTTTATGGCAGACTCCTGAAATATAAGTAAAACATCCCGTCTTGTGTAAACATGCGGGAAATGGCGATTTTCACTTTCAACGGAAAATATTAAAATGTGAAAAATTTATGATATATTTAAACAAACGTTTTTCATGCTGGACGATGGTCGGGGGAAGTAGCCAAACTTTATCTCAAGTCTGGATATTTCAGTGACGAGTCCAAGACATGCGACTACGCGCTTTGATTGCTCGATTTTTTAGAGTTCCTTTTCGACGAAAGTCTGCCTTCCGCTATATTAGCTGCACGCAAAATTCCTTTAAAAGTGAGTGAATAACATCAACCGATTTTTCTTACCTTCTCGAACCAGAGTGATTTGTTTAGATCACAATAAATACCGACCTTCGCAGATATTTACTGCAAGACAGGGTTTCTGTTCCCGATTTGACATCATATAAGCCAAATTCGGACCCAAACCAATTTCTCCCGACTATGAATTCAAAAACTCTGATTTTTAGCAACACATCTTCGGAGATGTTAGTTTGTTGAGACTGTATTACACCCCTTTTGAATCCTCTTGATTCCGCCAATTCATTTATTGAAAAAAAAAGAATTTTGCGATATATGGACTTTAACGATTTAATGTAAACAGACAATTTTCTCAGACAATTGTTAGCGATCATCTTTGACCGTTCAAGGTTTTTAGAAGTTGAAATACTGCACATACTTTCTGTTCGTGTTTTATGTCATCGTAAGCCAGATACACAGATTATCCACAAAGAAAATTGAAATAGCTTGAAACTGATTAATACCAGGAAATAAACCTTACAAGAAATTCTTGGAAATAATAGCAGCAGAACACAAAGATGATTCATGCTGTAGCTAAACACTGCAGACAACACTCAAACCAAATAGAAAACAATTTCTATCCTTTAGAAACAAAAGAAGTAGTTTGAAATTATTCCCTGGGCAACAATCCTTTGCACCCCACAGCCATGAATTTTTGACTTTGAAAAATATGGGGCGCGCTTTTTTCATGGTCAGATTACCTTCATTTTGTAACTTGACAACAAAAGGCTATTTTAAGTAATAATTTTAGGGAGGAAACTGTGAAAACTTCAATTCTTGTCCTTTCTTATTCTCATGTCTCATTTTTTATGACATAACCATGACCTGTTTAGTGAAGTTGATCGTCCAGGTTAGGGTAGTCTAGAGAAAGACTGTTGGTGGAAGTGACTGACGTGTCGACGGCCTTAGCAGCGGTCATGGCCGCACTGAAAATGATCGCCGCTAAGGCCGTCGAAACGTCGGTCACTTCCACCAACAGTCTTTCTCTAGACTACGCTAACCTGGACGATAAACTTCCACAAACATGTCACGATTCTCCCAATTTCAAACCGTTTACTTTATAAGCATGACCAATATCTGAGACGTCATAAATATTATTAATTTGCAGGGTTTTGTTTTTTTTTTGAAAAAAGATATCTGTCCCAGCTCCTGACGTGACAGTTTCATCAAACTGCTATTTTTTCAGGAACGCTTACGAAAGCATGTAATAACAAGTCAATTGGAAACTAAACTAACGTTCTTCAAACTCCATATTCCCTTGAAATCCAAAGCCATAATTGTCGATTTATCTCTTTAAATGGGGATCGCCTATGAGGTACAATTCCTGGTTAAAGAAATCTACCTGTTAAGGGCTTAATTATCCAACTGAGATATTAATGTTTTCAGATCCTCATTGCCAGTATAATCTGTGCTTATTCAAAGGAAGACTGGACCGAACTTGCGCAGATGGCAGAGGTAAAGTTATATTATTGAAGATTACCTTACTGGTTAATTAGCACCGCAATTAGCATCTAACGGACAAATAACTTTATTATGGTACTAATTAACCAATATATTTCATGGTTCTTTAAGTAAATTTATTAGAGTAAATTTACTGGAGTAGAATTTTAACCTTGTATGTTTTTATTTAAATAACAGTAGATTTTCATGTAAATTAGGATTTCAACCTTGGTCATTTATTTTAAATTCATCACCAATGTACTTTTTAGTAATCATTTGCGTTTTGAAAACTATATAAGACTTGTAGGTCCAAAGCGCTTTGCCCTAAAGATGGACGTCCAATCCAAAAGCTAGGTGTCAAAAAAATTTTCACTTTATTAATTTGGAAGTAACAAATCCATTCCGTAATAACAAAATTTATAATTGAATGGAAAACTTGAAGTGCCTATGCCATGCCTTGAAGTTTATTTCCTCTCGAAATAGATTTTTTATACAGTCGGGAACCATATTGAATGTTTTCCTTTATCGATTGGCTTAACCTAATATAGGAATTTAAAATTTATGTTGGCTTCATCAGTGAAGTATTGGAAGTGGTTTCCATTTCAGGAAATGTTTATTGGAAAATGATAAAACTTGGCATTTATATCAAATATAGACACAAAGACTGCTTTCAACGGAGGAACTGTGTTACAATATTTAGTAAATTACAAAAATTGAAAAATTCGTAGCTAATTATGAAAAAATCTCAAACATTAAACAATTTTAAAAATAATTAAAAATCATTATTGTTTATCATTAAAATATCTAAACATCAATATTGACTACCTCCAGTCTGTGGCGGGTTCCGTACCGGATTCGTTCAATAAGGTCTTTCAAAAACAGATTTTGATCTTAAAATAGAATCGAATTGGATTTGCCGTGACTGTGATAATTTTTAAGACTGCAAATCGATTTGTGAATCGCGAAGTACTGTAAGTTCGAAAAACAATAAAATAAAAGTTGGAGTCTTCCTCGGCACAGTTCGTGTCCGAGAACGCCTTGTTATTTTTTCAGACTTGCACATTCATGACTGAAACTGTGCGTATTGGAACAAAACCGACTGAAAAGACTTAACATTCCTAAATAAGTGCAATAAAACCGTTGTAAATAAGTTCAGTGTGCTTTTAGTTATGTCCTGAATCCATCTGATGTTCGTCCATCTACTTTGTAATTACAGACAACATAAACTGGGATGATTTTTTTTTTTTTGCCAAGACACAAAAATAAGTTTGAAACAGCAGAGAGTTCGAAATTAACGTGGTAATTTGAGGAGAAAAACAAGGGAAATCCTAGGGAAATCGGTTCAAATGTACTACCTTGAGCCTTGCATAAAAGAATATTTAATTGTCTTCGTCGAACTACAATACAATATTACTGGAAACTGACGTCCTTTGTATTGTATGATCATTATGTATTATCGTTTGTATTGTCGTTTGTATTATCTTTTGGATTATCGTTTGTATTATCAGCTACCTTGTACCCATAGTAAAATGCTGATTTCCATATTGCAAATCTTTCAGTGCAGGAGGTAAAGTACAATCCATTTTTCACAGAGTGGCCCCACCACCGGGCATTTTCACCTGCTTTTCATCCCCCCGCGGGGCATTAGCTACATATTTGAAAAGTTGTGCAAATGCCTGGAAGGTTGGTCTAGGTGGATGGGAACGCTTGAGTTTGACCGATATACTACTGTTTGGACTACTATTTAGAGGAGCGTGTGTTTTGAAAATACACTGTATATACCAGTTATATAGTATACTGTATTATACGTCTGGATATCGTTGGAGTCTGGCCGAATTTTTGTGAGCCCGAAGTGCCAGACAAAATACGAGTGACGAAAGAAAATATCCATAATTGTCAAATAAGTTGTTTACTGTCCACTAACTTCAAAGTTTACCTTCTTTTGTTCAAATTTATAAAGTAGTCAACCTTTCTGACGTTAAACAACATTTCAGATTATATGTCATGTATGCATCGTCCACCGTATTCATTGGATCTGAAGAAACTTGTCAAGTAGGGATTTTTAGAGCACAAATAACCCACTGTAGAAATATCCAGGGATAATTGTACCTATCTGTTGAGTCATTTACGCTCGTTGAAATAGAGGTGGGAGGGAATTAAAATTGTTGGTGTCCGACAAAGAATCATGACGCAAACAACTTTAAAATATGCTGATTGTTTTATAAACAAACTCAAAATTTTTCAAGTATTTTGAAATACAGTAGAACAAAATTCCCGTTGCACTGGGAAGCACGCCACTGCGCAGAAAATATTCGGCACATTCTTTTCTACATAATCTGCACATTCTTTTCTTCAGGCCGCTGGTTCGGATGCTCTGGAATTGAATATATCTTGCCCGCATGATATGGGTGAAAGTGGACTCGTTGGTAGAAAGGTAAATAATTTTTTGCATGGGTATGTAAATCGTGAAGTGGTTCGATGGCGAACTGGTTAGCTGGGCGCAGCATTGACGAGGGACCTTGTATACAAGGGGAAACAATTCATGTTTTTCTATTTCATCTATTTTCTTCAGGAACCCGAACTAGTTCGAAATATTTCGCGCTGGGTTCGACGAGCCGTCAAGATTCCTTTTTTCGCAAAATTGACTCCAAGTGTTACTGACATCGTTTCTATTGCTCGAGCGGCGAAGGAAGGTATTTGGTCAAATTTCTGCACTAAAGTGTAAGCCATTCTGGTTTTCTTCCAGGAAATTCTACACTATTTTAAAAGGAATGAATTAATCTCTAGAGAAGAGTAAATTCTCGCATCCAAAACATCTAAAAATGTGTTGGGATGTTAAATACTTGGTTGAGATGATAGTCAGGCTACATTAGGAAAGTTCTTGCTGCGACAGAATATTCAAAGGAAACAAAACGAAAAATATGCGAACAGCATACAAGAAATAAGCATTTGTGTGAAAGAGAGATTGCCATATAGACATAAGGATACTCGTCTTAAAACGTAATCCAATGAAACTTTTCTGACTCAGCTTCTCTCTAAGTGTATGTCTGTCTATGTTACGTAAATGCCTATGAATCAGAATTTACTAGTGTATATGTAAATGAATATTGATATGGATGTGGACATGTATATGGCTATGGAATATGATATGGGTACGAGTGCGTATATATATATAGACCTATACAAATGTGCATGCGTGTTTTTGTGTGAGTGAATGTGTGTATGTTTATAGACATTTACGTGTGTGTACGTGTTTTGGCAGATATCCAAAAAGCCCTATGTTAGCAGAAAAAGCCCCGGTTGACTCATTTTTATAATGAATATTTCTATATGTTTGGATGTCAGGTAAAAACACTCCTTCTGGTGTATGGTAGCATGTATCGTATAATACTCTTAAAATAACATTTCGGCAAGGTGTGGTATGTAAAGACGTTGTGAAATAGTTTCATTCAACACGAAAGCTAAAGATTGTCGAACTGACAAACAAGTAGGACAACTTTATTCCCACACATTTTTATCGACTAGATTTTAGAGGAGATTCCTCCATTTCAGGAGGACTAGAGCTATTTGTATTATATTTACATATTAACAGCAATAGTGATGTTTGTATTTTACTCTGCCTTATCGATCTTCTTAGTAAAGGGGTGCTTAATATAAGTAATACTTATTCAATAAATATTAATTTGATATGAGTTTATAGAGTTCTTGAAACATTTGTGCAATATTCTAAAAAGTCGAAATTTTGATGGAAACTCCCGTTCTTTTGGCTTGCGTTCCTACCCCAGTTTTACTCCAGATCTGGAAATAGGGAAATCGTTTTGTGTATCCTGAGTGAATCTCTATAATACGATTGTGTGTACATGTTCGTATTCGTATTCTAGTCCATGTGTGTGCTCGGGTCTTTCTACGTGTGCGTACTCGCATCTGTGTATGTGTGCGTGCTTGTGACCGCGTATATGTTCATCCACATCCCAGGCTCCGGCTGTGTCTCCGTCACTATCCCTATCTCTATATATCCACGTGCGTGTGTATTTAGTATGTATTTAGCCTTGTAAGAAATATTAAAGCCTAGCATAAAACACGGAGTAAAGGCACAATAAAATTTTATTCTGACGTTTCGTATTCATCACAACATCTTCAGAGAGACTAATTACATGATTGCCTGAGCCGAGATACATGTTTACAAAATATATATATATATATATATATATATATATGGCAATTGGCTTTGATGTCCCACATTCGTGAGGCATCAAAGGTGACTGTAAATAACAGTTACTTTCATCCTGATCA
>JBAHVQ010184927.1:0-15652 GCA_036872915.1 Nanipora kamurai | reverse complement strand
ACGGTACACTGTAACCTAAATAATGGCCAAAAACATCTCAAAATACAAGTGATCAAAAACTTTTGACTGCAACGGTATATGTACTTTTGGACTAATTCGTATCATTTCAGGATAAAATTTTGAAAGCCGGAAAATCTCACTAAAATGCAGTAAGATTAGTCCATGCTATTGATATTCTTCTTCTCTTTGATAATTATACAATAAAATTTTCTTTATTGTATTTTAGTCAAAATAATAATTTGGACACATTTGAATGAATTGAACGGAACATTTTGCTAAATTTCAAGCTTCCAAAATTTTTGAAGAAGGAAGGGGAAGAAGGTAGGGGAGGAAAAAATCTTCAAAAATTGCACTATTTCTTTTAATGACCTACTCAGCATTTTTTTTAGAGCGACACTTAGTATATCTTTACACAAATAAACACTTTTTCAAAAAATTTTATTAGGTCGACGCTTAGAATATTTTTTACAAATATGGGCACGTAGAATTTTTTTAGAGGTATTAATACTTAAAATATTGTTTACATACATCCACAACTTAGAACAATTTACACTGGTCGATACTTAGAATATTTTTACACAGGTTTATACTTGCTCTACTATTACATCGGTTCACACGTAGAATATTTTTTCCCTGGTTAGGACACTAAGAATATTTCTAGACAGGTTTAGCACCCTTGATATCTTTACACAAGCGGACAGTTCGACCATCCAAGTGATACTTTCGACAGCAAAGTCACTAAAATAATGAGAAAATGAAATAGTTTAAATGATCAATCTTTGAAATGGAAAATATTGAGTAGACAAAAGCGTGCTTAACACAGTTTTGCTAGTTTTTCGCACCTCGTGCTTCTATTGGAACGGCTATAGCCCGCACCTCCAAATTTGGCCGAAAAGGAAAGCAACAGAGATAGGTTAAGCTTGTCGGGTTACATTACGAATTTCTCCTGATTTCATGGCAACAACAGTAATTCAAAATTTAGTTTTGTTTGGTTAGTAGAAAATCTTGGCATTAATCAGACACCAAGAACAAAAAAACAAGAACAAGGAAAACAAAAAAGGGAGAGAGAGCTGGCAAAGAACAAGAGCAAATAAATTGTGCCTTGAATGTTAAGTGTCTTATACAGTGTGTATAAAAAACTCTACCAAATTAAGATTTATGAGTAATACATTAAAAATCACGTTTTGTGGTAATGTAACAGCCAGTAAAACCCAAGAATCTTGGGAACATAAATAAAGCGAATCTTTATGTCCAAGGATAAATTCCGAATTTGTTGTTGGTTAAGTATGTTGCAGCAAACATCCAATTTTTCGCAGAAAGAGAATAAATCAGCAGAATCCAATCCACTTGACATTTGCATGTACCTGACCACAACAAACACTCTCTGTTCTGTGGCGAGTTGGTTTGATATGAATAAATTTTCCATGCTGTTTGTATTGCTAATGCTTGGGAATTACCTTAATTTACCGCTGTGTGGAAATTTTGCGTTTTAACGCCTTACAAATTAATACAATAAGAGATTTGCGAAGGATAATGATTAACTTTTAAAGTGTATATCACGCCAATTTTTTTTACTTCGAAAAATTCACACATTTTCAGGGCAAAGGTATTGTCTATTTTGTGCAATTTTCTCCAAATCCATCCATTTTATGCTCCGTTGGTGAACAAAACAGTCACTTCCACCAACAGTCTTTCTCATGACTACACTGTCTTGGATGATCAACTTCCACGAACATGCAACGATTCTCCTAGGTTCAAACCATTTACTTTACATAAGAATTCTGCATATGCACAGTATTCTGATTTTTTAAGGCTTTTTTTCAATATATACTGTACCATCAAATGATGCCAATTTTCCATGACTTTCCCTGACCCCAATTAAAGTTCCATAAATTTCCTTATTTTTTTTGACAAGTACAAACCGTTGGTAACTATATCTTTTGTTCTCAAATGATTAGACTTTTATGAGTATTTTACTCTAGCTTAGATGCTGGACAATTTTATTAGTCAAAAGGAGAACCCACAGTCACCAAGGGGTTGATGACAATTGAAAACATACCTTGCTAACCACTTGGTCACTGTATCTTTCATAATTAGGCATTAAAATAGTATTTCACTCTGGCTAATACCAGATGATTTTACTCAACAAAGGGGGAACCCTAAGTCACCAAGGGGTTAAATCGTCTGTGGTGAACCAATCATCCATATCATTTTTGCTGCATAATCGAACACTCATCTTATAAAGGATAGGTTCAAAAGGTAGTAGAACAGTAGCTGCTGAGACAACCTAGAGTATGGAAAGGAACCATGAGGCCAGTGGGGTACATGGTAAGAGAGCTTTGAGGTCCACATCCTCTGACCATGATCATCTCAGGTCCATATCCTTCTGTGTTCAGTCATCGTAATGCTTACTTTAGCTACACACATCACAAAATGATGTCTCAAGTGCTATATCTTGTACAACAATTTCCTGTAGACTTTGCCAGTCTTGGTAATTTTTATTGTCAGTCTTCTTCATACAACGTATATCAATATATACATGTTATCACTAATTGACTTTTTACTTTGTTTTGTTGATTCCCCATTTTTCTTTATTGAATTTTGATTGACGCAAATGAAATACCATAAATGTTAATGTTTTTTACATTGATGTCAACGAACTTCAGCTTAACCAAATAGTTAATTACTTGTTGTAAATGAATTTACTTTTAGTGCAATTATAATTTGGTTGACAATGTTGAAGTTTAAAGGGCACTATTGAAGATGACAATCGCTCTAATGGACACCGCTTTCACTTTAATGAAAGGCAAACCCTTACAAAAATATTCTGTAGAATATTACATTGAAATAATCTATGCAATATCCTATAGAATATTCTAAAGGATATTGGAACGTATTCTATGGAACATTCTATACTATATTCAACAGTATATTCAATTGACGTTTAATTGAATATGCTATTGCACATTCCATTGAAGTTTTGTGGAATATTCTATATTACATTCAATTGAAATTCTATGTAATATTCCAAAGCACATTCTAAGGGGATTTTGAATTAATCTATAAAAAATCCAAATGAAATTTCTATAGAGTATCCTTAAGAATATTCATTTTGAAATTTCCATCAAATATTCTTATGAAACTAAATAGCATTCCTGAGACTCAGCAATTTTTTTCTGAACATGATGCCTTGTACATGTAGGATTTATTTTGCAAAGTAAATTTTAGTAAATTGCTCTTAGGGTTGTTGGTATACATGAATTTTTTTTTGTAAGGTTCTTGTTGCATGCATTCCCCCCATTTTTTAATCTACATACATTTTTTTCTGTTTTTTTCCACCAACCGTTATCACTTTTCTAATACACCGTCCCTTACACCATTGCCTGCTGTAATAGGAAGCTATATATTGTTAATAAATGTATCTATCTACATTTTTCGGAGATGCAGTTACCGACTCCAACTGCTATCAGCTACAGTCATACATGTAAGCTTTAGTCTAACCTTTAAACCAAATCATTTTCAGTATTCGTGAACAAATAAAGGTTCTTATCATTCTTATTCCTTCGTAGTAAACTAATCATGCATTCCTGTTCATCCTGGATACAGAAAATAAGGGTTATAACTCCTGAGCTTTGTACAACCACATAAACTGGTCAGTACAAGCAAAAACGTGTAAGGTAGTCATCTTGGATTAATCAGAATTTATAGTGCGAAAAAATATTTCAGAAAAAAAATTCTATCGACAAATACCGATCGGGTATAGCTGCCAACTTTGTACTCGGTTGTCTTTTCTCGGTTGGCTGATGAAAGAGAACACGACGGAATGCCTTGGTGACATTTTAATCTAAACACAATAAAATGAACACAAGAAAAGAGGTATTTACCTCTTAACCATTAACGTTTTTCAGCGCCTAAACTATGAAGACGATTTTCGCCTAGGAGGAGTTTTCTTTCACGAAGCAAACGAAAATTCCGTTCCGCGAGGAAAATCCCGCTCGAGTCTGATTTTAACAGCGGAATTTTCATCGTACGTTCACTCATTCTTGTTTCTCATTGGCTCCAGTGATCCAAAGAGTTCCGTAGAGCCAACCAAAATCAAGGAAAAGCAGTGCACGCAAAAATCATGGAATTTGCGTCAAATTGAAAGTTTATTCACCTCCTTACTTTCCGAATTATTAGTAGGTCTCCCCGTGACCAGTAAAATTGTCTGAGGTTTGACAGAGTAAAACATTTAATGTTTGAAAATGGCAATAATTAATGTTATAAATGGCATAATTAATGTTTTCAAAGTGGCATCAATGGGAATGAAAGGGTTAATGAGGCTAACACGTAAAGAAACTGGATAGCCCTTAGATGTAAGCAAAACTTCCAAAAATTTATATAAATTTAAGAAAACTAACAACGGATTAGGGAGAGACGTAAATAAACCAGAAGTATAAAGTTACTAGGGACATGCAATTAACCGAAAAAATTTCATTTCGCTTGTCGTTGTGCAGCAAATAACTGCCAACCAGGTACAACATATCAAATAACATGTAGTGAATATATATTGAATCAATCAATCAGACCAGGTTTAACCAAAAGTGTACTCCCATGCACTAGATTTCGACAACAGACAAGAATTCAGGGTCGAATCTGTCTTGGCCATTATGCTGTTTTTTCCTTGCTTTGTTGCTTTTTGATCTTTTATCATAGTCATATATACTTGTAATAAACTGGGGATAAACATCCTCAACTCAGAGTAACTTCTACTGCACTTCACCATTTAAGGCTGACCCGACTAGTTTCTCTCCAGAAACAATTCATAGAAGGCTTTTTTTCTGTACTTGGAAGGAAGATGAAGGATTTTCGAGGTTTAGCCGTAAAGGTATATTCGATGTAAATAGAATACAAGAGCTGAAAAGTACAATCCCATTTCAAGGTGAATAACTTCGCATCTCATAGCTCATTTTTATCATAGTAACTGTTGTATCAATACTCCGGTCAATGTTTCAGTTGTATTACAGTAACCTAAAAAAATAAAAAAAACAACTTTACATCTTTTTTACATCTGTTGTACATGCAAAATGATTAGCTAATTAGCAAATTTACTTGGTGGTGGAATTAAACCATAACAACCTCATCCTCTGATCAACCAAAATTTCCTGAACATCACTTATGAAAAATTTCCTTTCGTTTTTAAGAGACAAAAACATCACTCAAAAATCCCTTTATGAATGCTGATTAATACTTTTGCTTTGCATAGGGTAAAGAAATATAATACCGAAAACATATTATCCAAACCCAGAAAGTCAACATCAATTGACTTTCAGATATTAGTACCCAATTATATCTACAAAACTGATTGTGACTAATATTTTTAATCTAAAGAATAAAAAAGTTTATAGCAAGCATAAATATTGGGGGGGAGGAAACTAAAGCCCCAGACTCCTATATACCTGACAATGGAGCTTTTTGGTCAAATGAGAGTAAACAGAGGATCAAATTATGCCGCTGGAAAGAAAAGAGACTTGAGAAAATGATACAGATTACGCGACAAAAACGGAGTAACTGCATAATATAGTTAATCAATATGATTTATGGCTCAATGTGCTGTAAATCCAAGCTGAATTGTTTTTATGGTAATGCCCGCATCTGCAGGAACTCTCATTGTTTTTTAATTTGTGGAAAATATTTTATAAAATTGAGGGCTTTATTGATTGTGAAATGAGGGAAGCAATTGCATTCGGCGCTCCAATAAAAAATAATTAAAATTCACCGGATTAAAAAGCTATTAAAATTGACAGGGTTTTTGTTGGAATCGCAATCGCTAAATACAAATTCAAAGAAGGTAAATGACCACAGAGTTTGAAATTGAACGTTACTGTAAAAAAAAAGGTACGAGGAGTTAAGTTTCTGCTCTACGAACCGTGACATGAAGTTTACCAAGGAGTTTTAAATTGCTTTTTAAATTTCTATGGACTGTAATAAGATTATTGTTTTTTGCCACGTGATGCACCTAACATAATTTGAGCGTATGTTAAGGTGGGTCCTAACAGTTTCTAATTTTACGGGATGAAATTAGTAATGTCTTCATTTATGGGCATTTTCATGTTTAAAATAACATTAAATTCGTGACAGGGTGCATCTAGCTGTAGAAAAAATTGTCATAAACATGAGATACTTGTCAAACTGTGCAGTTTTCTAGGGTAACAGTGGTAACAATAGTGACGAAACGTTGGTGTATTTTCCTGAGATTTAAACAAGATCTAAACAAGTTATCACTCGAGGTTGAGGTGTATAGCCTACTTATATAAAGATACGAATGACGCAGACATATCGAGCTATAACAATAGAGGGTTGCCTATCGTGTTATAATTTTATACATATCCGCTCTCTTTCTTTATGGTATTAACATGCTCGGTATTACATTTAAAGTTGTGGGTATGTTGCGCGTGGATTAAATTGGTAAACTCTTCTTTTATTATGAAAATATCAAGCGTATTGTCTGTGGCATTTCTAGTTGACAAGAATTCTTTTTACTCGCCTAGACTTGGATCCACATGGCCAACGGCACAGAGCACCCAAACCATTTACACGGGTCACAGGTACCTTTTTGAAACTAATTCTATTTACATTTTTTAAACCAGGAACTTCTGTTGGCGGAAAAATGAAAAATTTTCCTTTTCTACAAGTGGCAAATGATTCAAGGATAGGCACCTCGACATAAAATAACTTTATATCCTCCATCCAAGATGAAAATGATATCAAATGCCCAATTATGATGCATTCTGATAAACAAAACCTTCGAGAATTACAAGACACCACTTACGACTAGGCCGTCAAACTTGGTCCGTGAAGCGCTAATTCAATCCTTTAATGGCCCTGTTTGTTGTATACTTCACATTCTGAGGAAATGTGCAGTACAGTCCAGTGAAGTGTGGTGTGGTACAGCGCAGTGTAGTGCAGTATAATGAAGTACAGTATAATATAGTATAAAGTAGTTCAGTACAGTGTAGTACAATATAGTATACATGTAGTACAGCGCAGTAAATTGTAGTACAATTCTGTACAAAACAACTTTAGTACATGGCACTGCAGTGCAGCTGGCAGTAGAGAGCAATAGTCATAGTGTACAGTAAAGCAAAGCACACTGAAATATTCCAACCCGCATCACACTAACCTTCACCTAAATACTGTTATGACTTTAACCAATAGTTAATAGTTACATGTGTTGTTACTGACATACCGAAGTGTCGTTTGATGTTTTATTCTCTCATTGTTTTGCCAGGATTACCTCGTGAAACAGAAGGGGAGAAAGGATTCGGAAAGTTTCCTATTTTGATGACGAAAATCAACCATGTTCTTCATTCAAGTTTGATTATACTCACGAGTCTACGACTGCCTCTATCGCCCCATGAAATTGAATGCGCTTATCAACATACATCAAAGAGAAGATGGTTGACTGTATTGAAGCACGACGAAATAGCCTATCACTTTGAGTGCAAAGCTGATAAATCGCTGGATTTTGTTTTTTTCCTAAAAAAATATTAATTTCGTCCCCCACGGTTCAAAATCCCTTGATCGAGCGAAGGCCCATCGTCGAAGTGAAACGTAACGATAAGAAACTTTCCTCGAAATTTAAGTTTTACTAGTTCAAAGTGTTGGTTGTTTCCAAATCCATTTGGCTTTAACATACATGGTTAAAAATGTCAAGGCAACACCTTACTTTTGTATTAGTGTGATAAGCTTTAGATGACTACGAGAGTTTGCAAGACCAGGCTTAAAATTTCAGTTTTTATAAGTTGAGTATTATAAATGGTTTCAGTTAATATATGTTGTAACACAGGACAGCCACGGCATAGTCACTGCCATTATACCACATTATGTGTGTGAAGCATAATACGCGAAAAGTTCTTTATTAAATATCGAAACACCGAGAAATTTGTTGACAAAAAAAGACAACCGAATTTTCTAACTAACTGTGAGTTCTGTTGAGATACCTGATCAAACTGTTCCTTCGTGTGCACTGTTTTAAATCACACACGAATCCGCATTTAAACAGAGAATAGGGGTGAATCTTGTGATTTTTTACTAATTATTATATTATATATATAATTTATATTATATTATAATATATATATATAAAAAGAGCTGCTTATGATAGGTCTGGATGGCGGAACTTAAACCTGCCATAAGGCAGAAAACCAGAATGAATGAATTATCAGCTATCCAAACGTAGTCTCGGTACTGGCATTAAGTTTGAATTCACGAATTATTAATGAGTCTTAGATCTGCTTCATGTTTAATAAATGATTAGCCATTCTGACACAGAATGGACACGAATTTTTAAATTACTACCAAAATTTGTCAGAATTCGTGTTTGGAAGTCCAAAAAAGGATAAAAGGATACAAAAAATGTAAAACAAATGATAAACGCTCGCAGAAGATGGCAGTCTGTATATGCTGAATCAACATTCATTTGTTTTGACTTTTGCTTATAAGTTATTTATAAATTTTATATCTACTGATCTAAGGATCTACTTATAAGTGAGGAAACTATGGAACAGTTAGTTTATGATACTAAACAAGACGAGGAAAACTTGCTTACAAGCTTGTCCAAAAATGTATTGCGGGAACACTCCCACAGTTTCTTAGTAATTATTTTGTTTTTAATGGGACCATGGTCTGTAGAATCACGAGACAGTCTAAATTATTTTATCAGCAAAAGGTACGGACGGAGTCAACCAAAAGGGCGTTTTATTATGATAGCTGTATTGTTTTTAATCGCTAATTTATAATCTGTTTTTACATTTTTAATATATCTTTTATACTTGTAATATACTTTTACGTTATTGTAGTTAAGGATTACCCCAGTCTTTTGTTGATTTCAGTTCGCTTGTAAGCTGAAAGAATTTCCCTGGAAAAATAAAGATTTATCTGTCTATCTATCTGTGCCGTCAGTGAAAATCAGCTTTTAGCAATTTAGGCGTACATCTGGTATTTTGGGGTGAAGTTGTGGACTTTAGCACAAGATAACCACACGCGCTGATAGACTGCAATTCTGCATTTAGCAATTCTTCGAAAACTACTGTGGAGTTAACCCGTCAAAACAGAGCCCGAAAATAAACATCTTGTGAATAACTCAAGATATGAGCTTAAAAACAAGAGAAAAGTATACCGATAATATTTCGACTTTATTGCAAAGCCTTCGTCAGATCAACTAACACAATCAATTAACAAGGCATTGCAATAAAGTCGAAATATTATCGCTATACTTTCCTCTTTGTTTTTAAGCTCATATCTTGAGTTATTCACAAGTTGTTTATTTTCGGGCTATGTTTTGTCTTACATCTTTTTTCAAATTGTCAGCTGGTAAGGGATATTAATCCGTCAAGTAAATACGTTTTTGAATATATTGACAGAAATGTAAATATTTACAAGTAAGCATTTTTTGCGCTTGTTTCAACTAATTGCCACTGCTCTACACAATGAGCCCTCTGCAGATATATTGATACTCACATTTACCTATTGTTATAAACGTGCCAACCAGATAACTATCGGCTGTGGAAATAAAGAGTTCTATTGTTATTTGTAATGTGCTGTTGACAAACCAAAAGAAATGTTTGTAAACATTGAGTATCGCTATGCATCACGTTTTACAACGTCAGCCGCACTGGATGGCAAGTCATCAAAGACAAAAGAATGTCGTACTTCAGGGATTTGTATTCCATTGTTTACCATCGTGTTTGTATTCCTTTGCCCTTAAGTGCGGTGAATTTTATGCTACGTGATACATCCGTGCAAAAGGCCCATTACATAGCGTATTCATAGAGGTGCGTAACTAGGATGCTTGCCCGAAAATGTTTGTTGTCTGTCGGAAAATTTGGGTCGTTGTGAGAAGTATTGATAATAACACAATTCACTTGTTTTGAATGGTCGATTAATTAACTTACTGCAGTGTTTAGTCTCATGAAATATGAACATATAGCATTGAAATGACAAATTCTATGATAAGGAGACGAAAAACAGTTTCGGTTCAATGATTAGAACATTCAACTAATTTTTTGTTACCTGTTAGCTCTTTTCTAATCCAATGCGATGGTCTCGGCCCCCGAGGAGCCCGACAAGACTAGAAATTTAATGTTGACACTTAACCAAAATCAAACCATCTTTCCCCACGACCTTTATGCGATTAACATCTTCTGTGCCACGGAAGATTTATATTATTTTTCACGGGCAAACGGCAACCTATTTTAATCGTCAAAGAGAGAAATCTGACCGTGAAGGTATTAAACGAGTAGATTCATTTACCTTCCAAACGTAAAAGAAATGCTCATGTCTTTCAGACTACTGTAGTAAAGTAAACGAATGGATAATTCATAAAATAACTGCACAAATAACCGTTATATAAATAATAATGAATAGGATGAATAAATACATTAATAAATCAATTCATAAATAAATCAAAAATCAATAAGTAAATATCTAAATAGGTAAATATATAAATATGTCACTATGTAAATATATGAATATGTAAATATATGAATATGTAAATATATGAATATGGAGGTAGATGAATATGGAAATGTTTAAACATATAAATGCTTAAATATGTAAATAAATAAATAAATAAATATGTAGCTATGTAAATATATAAAAATAGAAATAAATAAATATGCCAAAAAAGTAAATATTTATTTATCGACTTATTTATATATTGACTTATTTATATTTTCACATAAGTAAATATATATATAAAAATATAATATATAATAAGTAAATATAATATAATATAATATAATAAGTATATAATATATAGTATATAATATGATAAGTAATATATAAATAGGTAAATATATAAATAAATAAATATATAAATAAATATATAAATAAGTAAATACTTAAATAACTAAAAACATAAATACGTAAATACATAAATAAGTGAATAGATAAACAAGTTAATACATAGATAAGTCAATACAAAATTAAATAAATAAATGAAAAGTAAAGAAATAAACAAATAAATTAAGAATAAGTATATATATACTTAAAAACACAAATTAATAAATCGAGTTGATTTTAGATAAAATTTTGGTAAACTTTTATGAATAAAAATTTCGCTATATGGTAATATGGTAATAATTTGGAAAGCCGGAAAATCTCACCAAAAAACAATAAGATTAAGCCATGGTACCGATATTTTCCTTCTCTTTTATAATTATGCACTAAAAAATACATTTAGCCAAAATAATGTTTGGAGCTCATTTGAATGAATTGAACGTAAAATGTTGGTAAATTTTAATCTTTCAAAATTTTACTAGAACGTGAAAGCAATGACCCATTGTTTTTGAATATTCTAAACGTAAGGCCGCAATATGAAAATTTAGGAAAAATATTGAATTTTCTCACTTGTTGCAGTAGTTCTGACTGAAAATTTTGACACATTTTCAGATATTAAAATTTTCACGACAAGGTAAGGGTTTTTCATACAAGGTTTCTGAGTTATTTTGAGCTAAAATTTCAGAACGTTCAGGGATCTATTTTATAACATAGGTAAAGTTAATTTAAAATTTCCATAAAACATTCATGTCGAGAAATTTCACTCAAACATAAAAGGAAAAACCCATAGTTTTTGATGATTTTTCTACGATTTTAAAACACTTTTCCGACACAGATTTTATCGTAGATTCCAAAAAAGGAAGACGGTGAATGTTTTAAAAGCTAACATAGTTCCCTGAGCACCTATGTATGGCTATTTGACCGAAAATAGTAAAAATTTAGTAAAATTTCACTGATAATTTTTTCCAAGTAAAGGGGTTAACCTCCGGTTTTTGATGAATATTCAATCATTTTAAAACTTACAAAATGTGGAAAAAACATAGTGTACAATAAAAACGGCGAACCATTGAGTAAATTTCAATCTTTTAAGCTAAAGTGTCCCTAAATTTTCCCGGTGGGAAAACTTTATTCAAAACCAAACAGTTAAACCATGGTTTTTCGATGTTTTTTCTTCAGGTCGACTATGAAAATTCAACTCTAAAACGGTAATATTTAAACTCATTTGACTGATTCTGACATGAACTTCCATTACATTTGAGAAGCTAAAAATATTTTATGAAGAGGTAAAGGGCTTTTACTTACTGATTTTGAGCCATTTGGAATTTCGCCAGTAAGTAGGTGTTCAATCCACAGTTTCTCACGAGTTTACGACTTAAATATAAAAAATTACCAAGAAGTCAAGGTTTATGCACACGGATTATGAGATTTTTCGATCACATTAAAAGTTTTGCGGCTTTTCCCGGGATTTTATAATTTAGTCAAATTAGAGTGTCTTTGGTTTAAATTAGAATTTATCTGAACTAATATTTCAGTAAATTATCAGTATCGAACAGATTTAGTGCGAAAATAAATCAGTTAACAAATATTTTGATGATTCCTAGCACTATAAAACATTCGATCTGAAGTCTAAATATCAAAATTTAGTGCCAGATGTCAATAAGTGATTTTTAATGAGAAATTTCGGTAAATTTTAAGATGCAAAAAATTTCGCTCAAAAATAAATGGATTAAAAAATGAATGGATTTTAATAATTTTCTATCACTTTATAACTTTTAGAATGGCGTCGACCTATGGATATTTTGCCAGAGCAATGTACTTTTTTTGTATAATTCAGCTGATATTCCGATAAACATCAGAAACTGAAAATGTTCCTGATAAGTAAAGGCATTAAAACCCATAATTTATTGCGATTTTAGATGATTTTCACAAAATAAAAATGACGTTTAGTTTAAAAATACGAATAAAACAATACGCTACGGATAAATTTCCGTTATTTTCACAAATATTTTCCTAAACCATGGAAGTCGAAAAATTTGATCAAAAGTAATGCAGTTAAGCCTCGGATTTGGATGATTTTTCAACAATGTTAAAACAATTTGAAGAATATTTAATTGGGTCAGTTGAGGTCTTGCTCATTAGTGTAGTTTTAATGAAGAGACTCTTTCACCACAAGAAAACTTTTCATGGAGACTACAAAGTTTCCAGTTTGCGGAAGGAAGTCTATATATAATTCCGTACAAATTTAGGGGTCAAATCTATGGAACGTTATATAAAAATGCTTCATTGATTTAGAAAGCTATGTTTGGACACTTACATAGTCAGTGAGGGCAGGCTTTAAGAAATAATTACTTGGTGGTTTCAAAAATCTTTTTCATAAAAAATATATGAGTTTGTCCATGGAAATCACTGCATTAATCCTGTCAAATCTTAGATCAATTGTGTGTTTAACCGAAAAAAAGTGAGCGTTACTCGGAAAGCTATGTTTGGACACCTTCAGCCTGATTTAGCGCAGATTTTAAAAAAAGCCAATTTTTTCTGGTTTCGACAAGATTTTTCTTGAAAAATTATCACAAAGTAGAGGAAAGTCTCTAAAATTTTACATCAATTTGACGAGTGGCGATCCAAAATTATTTGACGAACATTCACCCAATAAGCTATGTATCGACACTTTCATTCAGAGTGAGGGCAGGTTTTAATAATGTTTTCTTTGTGGTTTAAAAAAGTATCAAAAGAGAAAAAGGAAATATCTAGACTAATCCTGTGAAATTTCAGGTGAGTTATATGAGGGGTTAACGGAAAAAATTATTGATAGTTACCCAGAAAATTATGTTTGGTCACCTTCACCAAGATTAAGCGGAGATTTTAAAAAAGTATGGCATCGCCGTGTTGATTAATATATCGTCAACCTTTCATCTCCGCCATTAGTTCCGGATTTAAGTAATGTAAAATCAAATTCTATGTCTTAAGGTAACAAATATAAGTGCAATTAAGGCTTTGTTAAATTTCTTCTTGGCTAGGACTAGTGTCCTAGTCTTTTTGGAGTTAGTCTTTTTAAAAAAAAAATTTTAAAAATTTGTAATGGCTAGATAACACATTGTATAAGGTCAGTTACTATTGACAATAGTGTTTTAGTAGTTTCTTACTTGTATGTGTTATTTAATGACGTATTCATTGTCTGTAGCGTAACCAGCCCGACAATTTAATCCTGCTATGCAAATTTTAAATGATTATCATTATTCCTTTCTTTAGAAATTGATTGTTTTTACAGCAAGTGAACATGAAAATATTTGCATAGCAGAACTAAATTTTCGGGCTGGCTACGCCACTGTTCATAGTGTTTGGGTTAAGCAGAGATCTCAAGAACTTACTTACGGAAAAGCTTATTTGGCTTATTGGTTAAGACGAGTGAATTTATTCCACAGTATACAGGTTCGATATCCTGGGGAGTATGAGTTATTTCAATGCAAAATTCTCCAAATTATTCATGAGCTGTGATACTAATAATCCCACAGATAGACAGAAAGACTCACACAGATTTCCGTTACCATTAACCGTTTTCTTCCCAGAGTAAACTCATCAGGATTGTTCAGCCTAGTTAAGCTTCAAAAGACTTTCGAGTCTAAATGAGTTCAGCCGGGAAATTAAAGGCGTATCGTTTTTATTTAGTTCCCAGTCTAGCTGGATGTATTTGCAGCATGATGTCTGGTCCACAGACGTTGATTATTGAGAAAAAACATATAGCCCGCACAGCCTGTAATTAACTTCAATATGATTAGGTTCATGGACCCTTTCGTTTTAGCGTAAACATCGTGTTAAATTAAGTAGTAGTTAAAATATGAGCGGGCGATCTTTATGGGTATTTACAATGGCGAGTGCGAAGCACGAGCCATTGTAAATCCCATAAAGATCGGACGCGAATATTTTAACTTACTTATCAAATGAACAAATAATGAAGCTTATTAGTATTCTTAACTTTGATAGAGAATACTAATAAGGCTAATTAGTATTCTTAACTTTGATAAAGATCTCTCATGTCCAACTGTTGATCTTTATTGAGATTTACAAAGGTATACATGTGACTTGAATGCTCCGTTTTGATTGCTTGCTGCTCTCATTAATTATTCATTAATTTGATAATGTTATTTATAAAATATTGCTGGTGTTGAGTCTTGTCTTTGGTCGAACAATCTTTCGCGAAAGAGCAGCAGAATAAGTGACAATCGTTGTCGAATATGTCTCAATTCCGATAAAGCGATTCAACATTAACATGATCACTGTGTGCAATCACTAAGAATTCACCACCTGGTACGTCCTTTCTGATCTCTAGATCTACTGGAATTCCAGCATTGACACAGGGAAGCCTAAACTAAGAAGGTAGTCAGTGCAATACAAAATACGGAGTTGCTAACAATAGTCCAGTTATTCTCTCACTACATGTGCACCAGAAAGAATCAGTAGTTGTTTTATACCCTAGTATACCAAGCACACTATAAAAACATTCTAAATTTTTATGTTTCATTTATTCATCAGGGGTAACCACACAACACACAATTTCACAGTCCACATACTTTACGAAATAGCTATACTAAATGTACTAGATATACAAGCAAACAAAGATTCAGAATTTTACTATTTCACACTGTAATACTAAGAAACGATAAATTCACAATTGTGAAATTTATCGTTTCATAATACCCTGAGGATGGTTCTGAAATCGAATTGAAACACTGCACATCCATCCGTGGATAGCGTTCAGTTGTCGCGAGAATATCTCGTGCACTTAAATTGGATAATAACTCGCCTCCAATCCCTGTAGACTCGATAGCTCAAC
>JBAHVQ010184916.1:0-15653 GCA_036872915.1 Nanipora kamurai | reverse complement strand
AAGAAGCCACTAGTGCCACTAGTCGTTCTGACTCTTCCCAACCTCAAAGACCGTGCCACGGAGGCAGTCTTGAAGCGCGCTGATTCCTCGAAGGCGTGCAGAAATCAGCAAGCGGTGGGGTCCCTGTGAGATGGCGCAGTTCTTCACCTAAGAAACCTTGACTGGGATCTACCTGCCTAAGTGATTCAAGTGATGGACACACGTCCACACACCAGGTGGACCTGGTGTGGTGCAAACCCGGCCTGTGCCGCAAATCATCATGATCATCCAGCGCGTCTTAGCAGGCAAATGAATGCATCTGGGAGGCTGCCACACAAACTTCAAATCAATAATTACAGTATCGAAAACAACTTCCAAAACACCATGCTCGTGAAGAAAGGATAAGACCGTTTGGGATTCCCGCCCCCAGTCACCGTTCAGATCCGTTCAGTGGCCAATTCGGAGATTGAGGAGTGTTTTGCTCTCTTATCCAGGTCCTGGTGAACCTATACTTTCCAGCGAAAAAGGAGTATTAAACCCAAAAAGGCGGAAATTCCTTGGATAATGAGTTACCCTGAGTTTATTTACCAGTATTAAGATCCCTGTGGACTCGCAGTAATAAAATTCATCGGCTAATGTAACAAAATATTTTAGACTCTGAAGAAGGCCGCAGTTAGCGACCAAAAATTCAGTTAGGTTTTTACTAAAATTTTTTTAAGCTTTTTAAGATCAAATATAACTTTAAACTAAGTTCAACATTAAAATATCTTGGTCAAAATGAACTTCTTAAAAGCGTCATTACGTTTCGGTGATCAAGCCCCCTTTTTCTTCAAGATACCAAAATTTACAAGCGATGAAAGGTCCATTTATATATAACAAACTAATTAAAAATTTAAATATTTTACCCAATATCACTGAAGCCATTTGGGACAAACGAATTTAACTTATACTATACAAAAGTCCTCCCAGTTCATTAGATCATTAATAATCGTCTTATAAATAACTTTCGCAGTCAAACTCCAATCTGATACTTAAAGTGATATATCTCCGAAACGAATGGACTAAATCAAAAATTGTAAAAGAACTTATTAGCTCTTTTCGCTTCTTCCACCCAAAAAAAATGCAGAGGTTTACATGCATTTTAAAGATCCAACGAACGTGTCGGGTTTTTGGGAGTATAAGTTAAATTCGTTTCTCCCAAATGGCTTCAGTGATATTGGGTAAAATATTTAAATTTTTAATTGGTTTGTTATATATAAAGAGACCTTTCATCCCTTGTGAACTTTGGTATCTTGAAAAAGGCGGCTTGATCCTCAAAACGTAATGAAGTTTTTAGGAAGTTCATTTTGACCGATATACATGTTTATGATACGCATGCTCTCAAGCTTTTCTAGTGAGAAAAAATTTCTGAGTCCTTAATTGGAATCGAACCCGTAACCTTCTGATCGCCGGTGAGATGCTCCAACCATTGACGTACGTGGACTCAGGTAGTGAGCGAAAGTTATATTTATGAACTGGTTTGTAATGGTGGTAGACATATGTACTGCCAGTCGGCAAGTCCCGATATGTCGTCTATTTATTTTAATACCAATCAATGATGTTATTAAAATTTGGTAGCTTGGTTGTTATATGATGTTTATGATACGCATGCTCTCAAGCTATTCTACTTAGAAACACTTTTCCTTTTTATATATCGACTATTCACTTTATTCTAAAAAATTTGCCAAAGCCCCCTTTAACAAAGGATCCCTTGACAATATAAATACATACATTTGTTTATCGTATAGAAAACCACCATATGAGCAGGAAATTAACTTTTTCAGTAAGTCATCAGCTGGCGACTAAATCTAAGAATCTGGAGACAGTCGTTCAAAGCCTGGATAGCTTATCCGGGGGGTTAGTCCCAAGAAATGAATATGGATATCCATGAATCGAGGAACCGAACTCAAATTTTATCTGAAGAATAAAACTACTCAGTGGGCATCTTCGTATTCTGAATTTTAAGTTGCAGTTTGATACTATTAAAGTAAATCTTAGGAAATTTTAGGTTAGAGAGTTAAGGAAAAAAAGTTGTGGGATGACGGGACTCCAACCCGCAACCTTTTTTCTACCGCGCCTCGTTAGCTATGAGCCCATGGTTAGAGCATCTGGCTGGCATTCAGAAGGTTGTGGATTAGAGTCCCGTCTGGAACTCAGAGTTTGTCTGAGTCCATGGCGTTCCACAGTTTGATCAGCAAAATTTCCTAAGATCTTCGTATTCATTGAATAAAATTTAAGTTCAGTTGTTTAATGCTTGAATAGCGCTGGTCGCTCGGCAAAACTTATCTGCGGATAAGCTATCCGGGCCCTGGTCGCATTTTTACACATTTGGGATTACAACCACTGACCTATACGTCTCTGGACTAAGAGGACCCTGGTATGAATGAATCAGTGTTACAACTCGGTGTTTTTTTATTTTTCTTGTTGCATTCACATTTCCCGATTCGTGAGCACGAAGTGAAATGTAGAACACAATCAATAGGCGTATATTTGTTTTTTACTACCAGAAGAACACTTTGGAGTCTGGAACCCTGTCTTCAGTCTTCTCAATGCAGTTCGAATTATATTTCAATAACTTAACCGGCTATCTAACGAGTCTTTGACATTGTGAAATGTCAAACACCAGTTTGGTATGCAAAGCAACAAAGGCATTTTCCTAATATCGCTTAGCTCTGTAGACGGTCCGCACGGAGAATTTATATGGCATTTGATTGGTCGTTGACATGAACACAAGGTCCTATGAATGCGCCATCTTGAAAAGCAAAAATGAGGACACATTTTGATCAGTAAACTAGTGCTGTATTTAACTAGAGAGATATCCTTCGGCCCTCAGGTGAAGCCAAATATGGCGGACATGGAAGTGTGTTTGCACCTTTTACTCAGTTTCAGTCCCCTACGCAGTTTTGCACGTCATTTTTAGTCTCCTACAAGACTTTTCACTGTTTCCTGATTGCCTCAAAAATTATTTAAAAACTCTATTGAGATAATTATTTCAATTTGAACTATTTCTCAAAGAATATTAGAGCGAGTGAGAGTATAATTTTAAAGAAAATGGATGGCGAAACTAACAAATCTCGAAAAATCACTTGAGGAAACTGCACGGCAAACGAACCTCTTTTTTATCAGTTGTTTACAATTTTTAAACAGCTTCGCACACTTGTACGCCACACAGTGTCATTTAAATACTCAGTCACGAGAAATTTTTCTGGTATCATTTCGTTTCGAAGCCGAATCAAACAGTAAAAGTCGTGTGCAGGACTGGAACTCACGTACAACTACTCACGAGACTGAAACTGTAGTGAAACATTGGACTCCATGTCGGCCATGTTCGGCTTCACTTTTTGCCCGGCGGATAAACTGGACTTCTCTCACCAGTCATATATACAGTTCACTATTTTAACGAGATACCCGCAGTCCAGTTGTATATAAGTCAGAGGTCGCAACATACTACAGAGTAAATAGAGCCTATAGGTGGTGTACACGTTACATCATGACCGCCATGTTGAGTGAATTTAACAAGGGTTTTTCTTTATCTGCAATTATAAATTTATCCAACATGGCGAAAATGTCTTTGTCCTTTGAATCTCGCGGGATTGGTTGCACACCACCTATACAGGGCCGTAGCAACTGGGGTGCTTCAGTCCCCCAGTAATTTGAGAAATAAATTACAATTAACATTTCACTTACAATTAGTTTAAAATAATTACTTTAACATCATTAAAAACACTTAGTAACATCTTAAGGAAGGCAACTGCCCAGGTCTCCGGCTGAACGGGAGTGCAGAAGGTAATTTGATAAGTTTCTGGTTGAACGAAAATGTTGGAAAGAGCATTTCAGAGACCTTAGATTTTCGAACTTTTCGTGGGGAGTATAACCCTCCCCCAAATGTTCTTGACAACCCCCCAATCCAAAAAGAGCTACAATACATTTGTGTGAGAAACCGCAAACACAACATGGAGCCGTGAACAAGGAATTGAGGATTATGAACATTTTCCTCCGAAAACTATGAAAGGTTATCGCACTGGAGGAGTATCCAAGCTAACAGTTAAAATTTGAAGCTAGGATAAAACAGGTTTTCATCAGCGGTGTTTCCACTTGGATGCAATTGACAGTATTTACGATGTCAAGTTTGGAAAAGTATCGCCAGGACAAATGTGCGTCCCATTGGTGACCGTATTAAGTATTTACATCATCATTATCATGTTGGGACTTCCGCTTAGGCAGTACATAAGACGAACCTGTACCCTAGCTCACCATCTGAGTCGCGGGTTCGATTCCCGTCTACGGCTCGGAAATCGTTTTTCTGAGAGAACGAGCTTGTCGAACGTGCACTAGTCGTCTGAGATTTACCAAGCTCCCACGTGAACTGAGTTCGTGTTCAGCATTAAGGTGACCAATTAGTTGTAATTTAGAATCCTGATAAGAGAGAACATGCCATGTACTAGAATCCATTCTAGTGTAACTGAAGGAGAGTGCGTTCATTGTTAACATGACTGGTATAAAGTTAACTTTGAAGTAAGATAAACTCAGCGGAAGGCCCTTCGTCGGAGCGAAACGGACGTTTCATGCGGTCAGTACACACACAGAGAAATACCCAGAATTTCCTTTGCAATTTCACCAAAGCACTTTCATACTCACCTTTGGCTGCATTTTTGCTTCACTTAGCATTTGCACTGGCTCGGGATTAGGACTGCTGTAACCCACAAGAGTGGGAGCAAAGACTTTGGCAATGTTAGACACGGGCATTTTACATTCCTTACTTTGTGAAACCCTAAAAAGATCAGAATAAAATGTCCAGTCCATAACAATGGCATTCACCAAAACTACTTGTTTTATCACAATGACTGGAAAAAAAAAATTTAGGGTGCAATCACTTACTCTTCATGTTTGGGTAACGTGAAAACATCTTGTGTGCAAAAACACTGATGCATCAAGCTAAGCTGTTGCTATATGAATTTTATACTATTGCAACATACGAGAGCGGAAAAAAGTTGTGAAAACACATCGCAGCTGTCGTCCGGTATTGGTTTTGAATTCTTCACATTCCAGTTTATAATTCCAAATAAACCACTTTACTCTTGAAAAAGTTCACCGATCTCCGTTTTGCGATGTATTATGTTCCATGAAATTTGATTGAATTGAGGTGGCTTGCTATCTGATTGTATTTTGTCAAGAACATGCACTAATAAACCTTTTAAAGTTTTTTTTCACCATCTTGTACCGCGCGAAAAAACATCGGGGATAGCACACAGTCGGGTTATGGTGACTTATCTTGACGGGCGATTCCTTTTACAATTTCACGAACTTATTCTCGTGATTCCATTGAAGTTATGATTCTATGGGACAAGACTGATATCAAACCCGAAGAAACGCTGCGATAAGGTATGTTCAGAACCCGCATGGGGAAATTCATCAAAGTTGGAAAGGTATACTCGAAAACAGGAAAGGAAGACATTACGTACTTGTGATTCTTCATCAGATTTGGCTAAGTCTAGCTGCATGATAAGTTCCTCGAAATTGCTGCCATGTTATAAACTATAAGTTAAAATCCTACTATTACTGCCAGTCTTGTTGGTGTTATGTTTAGACGTCGTCATACATTCTTGCATTTAGCCTGTGTACAGATATATTTCTGGTGAAGGAAAATAATTCCAGCAAGCAAAATAGCCAGTTCCTCTCACTTCAAATAGCCAGTCCATGCATTAAGCTTTCGATTTCATACTGAAGGAACACTAACAATGTCTTCAGTTGCTAAATTTGCTTCAGTCGCTGAACATCTCCAGTTTTATTAAAAACAAGTAAATAATGTAATATCCTAGATTTAAATTACTTTCGGCAAGTAAATGGCAATTTGATAAGGTCGTAATCGGCATTCTTGTACCACAATGACATGGCATCCACTGTCTTCCTGTCAACCATTAAATTAAAAGACTAAAATTAGGAACATCCAAATTGGTATTTCAGTCCAGTGATTTAATGTTTTCAAATGCATTCTTCCTGGACAGTCCCGAATATTTGTGATTTAATATTCAACACAGTTTGATAACCTAGACAAAGAATTACGGATAGATAGCTAGTTAACGAAGCCGGCGCGAGCGTTCTCTGATCCACGACAGTTACAACTAATCGCCACCAAAATCAAACAAGCAATGCGAACTGAAATATTAGAGATGCTTGGTGCCCAACCCAAATTACTTGCGGTCTATTTGATTGGATGCTTTTCAAAAATATTTAGCATTTCAAGGTTAGTTACAATCTTCTCTTTAATGTAGTATATGAGAGTCCCCAACCACCAGGGAGATCAAAGGAAGCTGTCACCATTTTTCGGCTTCCAACGTGTACTGTAGCGGAAAACGTCACAAAGAAAAAAGGATTTTGACCAAATTTAATAAGTTCACTATGGTAATTATACACTTCCTAATATACAACAAATTGAAAATAGATAAACCGTAAGCATTGGCCCTTCTCCCCAGAAGAACAGCAAAATTCGCTAACATTGCGGTGACCAGAAAGATAATTTGTCTGCCCTAAATAGTGTTAAAAACCATAGTTTACGCCATCGTTCATATCGCCTCAATAATTTGAAATGTTGCTTTGAGGGAATGTTCAATATATTGAGTGAAAACACTAGCAGCCATAACCGGAAGGTGTGCTCGCCCCGACATTTCCCCCCCCATTCGGACGATAGTGGTGAAAACCTTGAAAAGGTCTACAAAAGTTTCAACATTTTTGGTCAGGTTTTGTTCTTAACACTATTGCCAGAACGTAACAGTAAACCGAAATTAGCAAGGTCATCCTATGATAAAAATTAAGCATACTTAAACTTCAAATTTACGTTTAAATCTTCAAAACAAGTCAGTATTCTCACTTTTGAAGGTGGATCATGAGATAGGCCAGAGTATCTCGATTAGCTGGTGGTAGTTCACTAACTGCTTGGAATATCAAGGAATCATCTCCGTCAGGGCTTTCTGTGAAATTTGAAATAGAGATGGAGCCGACAAGTTAATAATTGTACTTAAAAAAACTTTTAAAAATCTAAAATTTTTCGATTCAAATATTGTTTAGATGAGTTCATAATTGGTAATAAGCACACCATGCACTTTATCACGATACTAGATTCAACTAGGCAGTGGAGTACTAGATATCACATGATTCGAGAACGAAAGGATCATTTAAACGAACTCGTAATGTACTTGTTTTAACTAACACCAAACCAGTTCAAAAATTATATATTTTATAAACCTGAGTAAAAAGTTGTTTGCGTGAAATGTTTTTAGGTGCTCTCAAATACTCTTTTGACCGGATTTGCTTGAACTGGGTTATATTCGGTAGAATTTTTCCGAATTTCGGATAACACTGGAAAGCTAGATGTTATCGGATTCTAGGTATAAGTATCCCGATCCTTCATATATCTTACGTTAATACCGCAAAGTGGTCCCTGTGGTTGGTCGCAGGGGCAATTTAAATGATCAGATATCAAACTGATACACGGATTTGTTTCAAGTTGGGATAAGAACCGCCGATAAGGATAATTTTAACTGTCCACTTGCCCGTCCATACGTGTAACGCGGTGTCGCACTTTACGCCGCAAAAGGTGTCGCGTTATTTTTAGGGTAACTTCTTTAGCACAGAATTTACGGCGTATAGTTATAGCAACGCATAAACTACCTTAATAGTTGGATATTAATTGCGGACCAATGTTCCAGAAACAAAGTTAATACTTACGGGTAGCGTCTAGAAATCGTTGATGCAAGGCGAAGGTAAGGAGTGGTTCTGATAACTGCTTAAGAAAAGCTTTTAGGATTCCACATATTACATTTTCGTCACTTTCTTTTGTCTAAAACAAGTGATCGTAAGCGACGGTTACAGAGAACTTTAAATGTGTGTCTAAATTGTGTGCAAATGAAGTGAGACAATGCTTACCAAATCCGGAGAACCTCGCCCTTCCAGAAATTTAGTTTTGAGTTCCCGCACTCGAGTTTCGGTTCTAATAAGATGACAAATCCAAGGTAAACCAGACAAGAGGTAAAAGGTATAACGGAAAAGAACCCAGTGGTTTAATGTGCCTTCTCAGCTTTGAAAAATGGTGAACACAGTGTAATGATAGTTTGTACATGCCAATCCCAAATTTTTTAGTCACACAGCACACAAACAGACATGGTTATGGTTACTATTGACCAACATACCCGGGAACCCTATATAGTCCAACTTGATTAAGACCACGTCGTTCCAGTTCTTGCACGCATCGAAGCTAGAAAAAAACCCCAGATAAACAGGGGTCACGTTTTCAAAGGAAGCAAGACAACGACATTGTCACTCACATTCACTAAAGGATTAGTTTGAGTGTGATACAATATACGAAAAGTGAAATGCGAACTTTGAGCGAAAACATTTTACGTGGAAGCGGAACCTTTCCCAATTAAGGTGGCTGAATACGATTCAGGTCTGTTAGCAGCAGAACCATCAATTTTATCGGTAATTCTTAGTATGTATGAGATAAATATCGCTATCTTATTCTTTAGTGAATTATCAAACCTCGTTAATTTTCAAGAAAATTCACCGAAGAAAATAGATATTTATTGTGATTATCGTAAAATTTTGCCGACGTTGCAGTGCTATTGCCACCAAGATAACTATAGGAAATTGGGCAATTTGACAAATATCTCATGTCTATGATACTCCTACCTTGGGTTGATTCACTCTACACCGCACTTACAATTATTTTAATGATAAAAATTCCCATTAATAAAGACCGTATTAATTAAAACCTATAAGAATAGGTAGGGAGCTTGTTTAAAAATTTAAAGATCAAAATTTAAAAAAAAAAAAAAGATCTACTTTTCTTTACAAAGCTCATATACAAACCACAGGAAATGAATAGTTGAATAAATTAATCACGCTACTCGATTAAAGCAGAATGTGCAAAAGTTTCAAGGGGCTGTAAGATGCAAAAATTGCCTATCCCAATTTGGATTTTATTTAGAAGAACGGTCGAAGTAAGGAACAATAGCATTCTTCCTCAGTCCATAACTCATCTTGCTCCACATATATTCAGATTTTTGAAATATGCAAATTAGATGTCTTGTGACATCATCTACTAACACAAATTCCCAAATTGACAAATATCCAAGGAAATAACTGCTAGAAAGTATTGAATATTCCCAGACATATGCTAATAGAAATGGTGCACGGCAATATGTCCAGTAACCGCTATACATTCCCCATATTGGGATTTTTTTTATCCAGTTCATATGAGTAGAAGACGTCAAGGCAACTCATTTGCATATTTCAAAAACCTGAATATCGTTGAAACAAGGTGGATTATTGATTAAGTGAGAATGCTATTCTTCAATTCAAAAGTATTACCCAATAAAATGTAAATAGGTAGTACTATTTTTGGTCTTACTGGCATTTTCAAAGTTAGAACCGTTTAAGACCGAGACCAACAATTTTATTATATTAGGATCTTCACAAGGCCTTGCTACAAATTAAAACAAGACTTTTAAATGATCTGCGGGAACGCTACGCTTACACATCGCATTCCCCACTCGTCGTGGTGGTTCTGTGGATGGAAAGAATCGCTAAAATCTTATTGCATGTTTAATCGATATATAAGCTAATCCTTGAAGCTGGATTTCTAGTTCAACATTCATGACATTATATTAACGTCAGATCACAGCAGAGCATATTAACGTCACACCATACACCACATTTCGTTACCATCACAACTTCACATAACACGCCACCCTGGGATTCTAGTCGGAGTTGCGCCTAGCTCAACCAGGTTCGTTGCAGCTGTCGTCAAAATTCGCTGGTAAGATACAACGGATTATGCACGTTGTGGCAGATACGCTATACAACGTAAATCCAACAAGATGAAACTACAAAACAAAACGTTTAAATTATTCTTACCACTATAGTGGGAATTCTCGGATTAACTGTTGGAGCATAGAAGTCGATATTTTCTTCCTGAAATTGGAGAAATGTTGATAATTAGGCAAATGTTGATATTTAGGCAGCATCATAAGACGGAATGGTTCGGATAAACGAAAGGCGAGGAACAATTCTCCTTAGAGCCAAACAACTGTATCATAACAGTATGCTCGGACGGACCATTGGAAAAATGTACAGTACATAGAGGAATCGTATGTTTAAAAAAGTTACTCTTGCTGAGTGAAAGTTTTATGATTTTATTACTTGGAAAAGTAGGCCAAAAAATAACACTATACGTATACAACTGTGGCCTTTTGCTTACGAAAAGAAGCAGATATACGACGTAGAGGGGAATTAAACATTCATGCTAATTTACCAAAAATTTTCTGACTGGCGAAACCGTGAATATGAAAGAAGATGTTTCATTAAGACATAAGTTATTTATTCAAGGAATAATTGCGGCCCAATGTTTCAGAAACAAAGTTAATACTTACGGGTAGCATGTTACGTTCATTGGGACTGCAGTATAGTTTTTCAGCCTTCGTTCTTCTATTCTTGTAGATCAGAACAGAAACCAAGATCTTTGATTTCAAATATCTGAGTTCTGACAACTGACTGTTATTACAATACAATCAAGATGTTTTAAGGCCGCTTTTTTCAGTCTTCGATAACGACACAGATACCTACTTTAAACCTAACCCTAACAACAACGTTAATGCAACTATTCTTTGCGAATTTTTTATTCTTGGTGTAATGTTAGTTTATATTTTTCTACGTTCAGTTCGGTAGGTTACCTTGTTTGGTTTTCTTTCGAATAAAGTTTCTGAGTGGGACATAACCTATCATCTCAACTTAATTTCGCCATTTTCAGTTCCCGAAACAAACCAAACATCAACGATCTCCATAAATATTTTCGAGAATAGCGATAATATCCAGAAGAAAAAAAAGAAAATGCTTTCTACAAAAAGTCATCATCATCATGGCCGTTTTCCCGCTTGTGCAAGGTCGGCCATTCCTTGTCTCTATCTTTTATCCTGCACATCCTCCTCTGTGAGTCCTGCTTCCACCATCACCTCTTTCGCTCCATCTAAGCATCCTTTTCTCGGACTCCCCTTTCTTCGTCCAGGCTATTCTCTGATCATGGCCCTATTCACTGGGCTATTCTCCTTTTCACGTGTCCATACTACCTAAGTCCGTATTTCTTCACTTTTAATCCAATCGCCCACACTCCCAGGCTATCTCCGATGTAATTGCTTCTCATTTCCTCGCTCAAAGTGACACCTCTGATCCTTTTAGTCTTTTCCAGCAGTCTTACTGTCAAACATTCTGACGAATACTGGTCGTACCACTGTCTGACATATCTTCACCTTGAGTCCTCTTGGCATGATGCCTCCAAGGTCTCTCCATTTTGCCCATGCTGCCGACACTCGCTCTCACAACCGCTTCCGACCACCTACTTCACTCAGAGCCACGCTAAGACACCGTATTTATTCGAATAAGCGCCCAGCCACACTCCACCCCTTCCCCCTCCCACCCAAAAAAATTAAGTGCGCGAGAGTACTATTGGTTTACAATCTCTAGATTCATTGTCTACGAGAACGTTGGAATTTTCCTCAAAGTTTCAACTTCAATGTCCACGTGGGCGCAAAGTTCTTTCAGTCGCAATATCTCTCGCTCAAACCTCATGGCAATAGCTCTTATTGATTTGAGTGACCATGAGATTGAAATTGAAATTGAATAAGCACTAATAAGAGACTTCCCCGAAGACAGAGTTTTTTCAGAGTATTTTACAGAAACATTGCTTTGTTATATCTTCGCGTTTTGTTATTACCATTTATTGTTTTAGTGCAAAATAAACATACTACACTTGTTGAAAATGGTGAAAACTTAATAAGCGCCCACATTGAATAAGCACCCACTTCGAATAAGCGCCCACTCTCAAGGTCCTAAAATTTAATAAGCGCCCAGGGCGGTTAATCGAATAAATACGGTACTTGAACTCATCCACCAGCTTCAGCAATTCTCCACTTCCATCTGATGTGTCTTAAATGTAATAATCGCGAAAATATGCCGACGTTTTATCGTTATTATTACCACCCTAACAATCGAAAATTGTACAATGACAAGTGTTTATCATGCTATTTCTACAGTTGGACACACCTTGTGCCGAACTAACAACTATTTTAAAGATAGTATTGGCGACCATACTACTTACATCCTGTAAACATAGAAACTGCACGGAGCCACCTTAAGTTGAATTTCGACTGCTTCGTTAATTTTTTTAACTTCAACGTCACACCTTAACGTAAAACAGTCAGCCCATGTGCCTTACCAAATTAAGTGTTTCTATACTTACTACTGGTTTTCGGGCGGAATTCGGCGTTCGTTTTACCGGAATACAAGGCACGGGGACCAGTTTCTTGCACTCTGTATGGCAAATTGCTCGGCAATCTAAAAGTATTCGATTATTTTGTCAAACAAGAGAAAAAGTTATTTAAAGATGGAAGATCGAAGTAAGATATAGGACATGAGTAAAATCAACTGTTTATCTCTTTGAAATGGGAAATAAAAGCCTTATTTTCTATTTCCTCTCTAAAGTAGATGAGACGCTCTCTGGGGCCAGATAAAACGTTTGTGCGCTATCCAAGAATAGTGTTAACGAGCACGCACTCCTCATCCAGTAAAAGATTGTCACAGTCGATATACATAATCGGTGGATTACGAAAGAGAACAACGAGTACGCAAGCTTCTTTTTTAAATGGTTGCTTTTCCTTATTAATCAGGAAGACTACTAGAATGTTTTCCAAAATCTTGTTTCTGAGGTTAATTTGATCCATTCTCTTTTAAGTTACATTAAATTAGAGATTAACCGATTTAGAAAGAAAATTTTACTCTTCCCTGGCCGTTTAGTAGTTAAGAGGTATACCACCACAAAATCGCGGTGTTGAGTTTTATTTTGGGTAAAGCTACTACAACGAGATTTGCTATTTCATTGCTTTACCTCTGCACTTTAACGCCATCCTTGCAAACTTAATAAGCTTTCCGCACTAAAAAAGAAATTGTTTAAGCATTAGTAAAATCCCACACGTCATTTTAGCTTGAATAAGGACTTTACGTTACAGTTTGGGCGATGAAGACACCAAGTACAGTCATGAGATGAATTGGGAGCGCTAATTTACCAACTTACAGGTTTACAGGACTCAGGTTTTAGAACCGTCTTTGATACGAAGTCGTGATTCTATAAAATTAACAAGACGTTTTAAAAAGTTGCAAAATTTGAAGTAAAAATTCCCTTTCTCCCAAATAAATCTGCCACAGAATTGGTAGCCGGCACTTGTCCTAAAAAAGAAAAATTTATTAAGGTCCAAATGTCCACTTCAAATTCTATAGCTACTTGCCTTAGGTTTCCTTCCACTCGATCTTCCGTCTGTTGGGGTTTTTGATCTAAAACAGTACAGATAAATCCTTTGAACATGTAATACTTTGTAGAAACAATATAAATTCACATAATTTCTTTTTATTAGCACGCTGCTCAAGATGTTAGTTCTGTATATTAAACAAGATTCGCGATAGATAGAATGCCTAATACTTGAAGGTTCCCCGTCCAAATTTTCACAAGGACTTTGTACCTTGTTCTTGTTATAAAATGGCAACGGGTAAAAGCCACATTAGAATCTTATTGGAACCTCCCACTTACTTTAACGGTGTCAGAGAGTTAAAAGCCTTCCATTTTCAAACAGTTGCTTCATATCCAACAACACAATATTAAGTTTTCATATATGTAGGTAATTAATTTTTGAAATACAAAAATCGTGCAATACTTACAGTACTGGTGTGCCAGGGGTCAGGTTTGGAGTCCTACCATTTACTGAAATACACGTAAGGAAAACAGCACTTTAATTTCTACGAGTAAATATAGCTAGTATATTATACTGAAATACAACAGGCCGCCAAAGCAAGCGTTTGGCTTGGAATAAACCGCTGAAAGAGTGCCTGCGGCTATCACTCCACTTTTCCGATTTATGTGTACGGAGCGAAGCCAAAATTCCCATTGGCTAAGAAAAACAAACATGTAAACAAATTCCCAACGCAGCCAGGTAAATAATCAGACGAAAACAAACATGTCAATCAATGTGTTGTGAATGAATGCACTTGAGAATGCGATAAACAGGATCAACGTGCCTAATGAGACAAGAAGTCGATGCACGAATACATAATTAACTCATGTTATCGAATCACTGGCTCCATTTTGCTTGGTGTTCATTTGACGTGTATTTGACAGGCTATGAAAGGGTTAGTTATTTTAATTAAGGGGCGTAGTTCAAAAAGTTGGATGATGGCAGTAGGTGTTTTGTCAACGCTTTGCCCGCCACCTAAACCGCTTGTTTCACAGGCTAAAATACAATTAAAACTTGGATTAAGGCATCCTCTGCAGCTTAACCCCAACCCTTTTGGGTAGTGGTGGCACAGTGGTATTGCACTCGTGTCGCTCACGTCAATGACTAATGTTCGACTTCTAGTTCCGTGCAGCTTTCTGAATAAAGTTATCTTGGTCACAGCGCGGCTCTACCACCCACCGCAGGTCTTCTTCGGGTACTCCAAGGGGTGGTCCTGACTGGACCTCTAGGGAGAACAGATATCCGATAGGGTTATCCACTATAAATATGGACATGTTTACCATCACATTTTAACGACAAGGTAAGCTCGTTACACAGAGAAATTTGTTTCATTAATAGAGGTAAATGTAACGTTCATTTATAAATGTTAAGATAGGACCTGGCGACTTCATTTGAAGTATTTCGCAACGCACGTTGAGATTTTCTTGAAATTGACACAGGAAAGTTTTTAAGTAGTTGCACAGTTAATGGATGTACCTATCATTCAAAGAGATCAGTTCATCACTCGGAGTTAATATACGCGTTCTATCTTTAAAAAACCAAAAGGGTTGAGAAACTGCCGAAACTTAGGTATAGAATAACTGAGGTTTCGAGCGAAGACCCATCCTCGGCGTGAAACATCAGTTTTTCTATACCTAAGTTCCGGCAGTTTCTCAAACGTTTTGGTTGTCTACAAGTAGTTCAAAATTGCCTACGCAGCACTGTACTTTTATATCATCGTTTTTTCTATACCTGTTCGCAAAAACACCATCATTATTGCGAGGACTTACCCGAATGAGGTTGTTGAGAAAGTCTTGCAACTTGCTGGTGTTGAGGTTTGCTTCCTGACGGTGGACGTTCAGTTGGATAATTCGTCACTGGTTGTATGCATACAGCGCTGATTGCTTTACTCAGTCCGTTAACCGGGGTAGTCGACACTTCTGCTACCGGGATCATTGCATCTGCAGCCTACCAAACCAACATTCATGAGCGAATTTGCACTATGTTTGGATGTTGGACTAGAGTTCAACCACAGGTGGTAGTTAAACGAGCTGTGTCAAGGTGCTGATTGACTGACTCGTTGCGATTGTTTAGCAGTCAAAATATATTGAAATTCGACATAGCTCCTCGAAGCTGTGAAAGCCGTGAAATGTAAATATAGCGGGAGTGTCGCGAAGACAAAAGCAAATTTTTGAAGAATACAAAATCTCAAGCAATAGGCAAGTTTCACCTCCCACGTGACCTTGATGTATTGCCTCACAATGATTGGTCGATTGGCGTTTGAGGGCAAAACATTGCACAGCCTCGACCATCGCACGCGATGGA
>JBAHVQ010184905.1:0-15653 GCA_036872915.1 Nanipora kamurai | reverse complement strand
CAGTATTTTCGCCCTATGTAAATATATTTGAAAGGAGAGGGAAGCATGCGTTGTTATCGCTGAATTCCATAACTTACTTTCCTTAACTGATTCCAACAAGGAAAGGTATAAGTAGGTATGTACTGGTAAAACGAAAATATCACGGGAATCTTTGTGTCAAAAGTTTGACGAACAAAGCATTTAAGCAAGTGTGTACAACATTACGCTACATTTTCCACGTCCGTAGACTTCGTATGATACCTCATTCCGACAAAAGGTTCAGCAACTATAATCTAAATTCTGGGTTTGAATCTGTCCTTCAAAAACTCAATAATTCATGAGGAAAATACAAAGGAAAATCATAACCCTGTGGTATCTTTATATGTGATAAAGACACGCTCTTTTTTCTCGTCGAATTATCTCGCCTTAGAAAGCATTAATTTTCAAACTTTCTTTAAGAATTACCCTGTCGAGGGGTTCATTTTTGAAACCATTCAAAAAAACTGGTAGTACGTGTTTTATCGGATTTAAAACACTCCTACTCGTTTTTTAAATATTAAGTCAAAACTAGTTGACGTCTATTTACAAGACCAGAAGCGTATGTGTTCTTGGCATATTGATAAGAGAGACTGATAAATTATATAGAATTTTTCAGATCAGTATATTCGTTGTATCAGTAAATCGCGAGACGATTTATACTATCACAGGGACGTTAAATATGGAAATTAAAATTCAAAGATTCATCAGCCCCAGTTATACGTTCAACCACGAGATTTTCACCGGATCGTGGTATTAGGAGGATAGTAAATTCGTCTGTTCAAAGTATGGATAGTGCTGTTCTGTCGTTAAAACAAACGCCGGATAAGCTAACACTGCTTCCCACAAACGGCCCCTGATCAGAAGAGAAATAAACTATTTGTAGCTGGCCAAAAATAACTCAGAACAAAAAACTGGAGAGCATGGAAAAAAAATTGGATTTTCAAAAAAGGTCAATGGACCAGATTTTGCTAGCCAAAACTTAACTGTTCTTGCTGGAGGTTCATGAGATGGCCACCGCTGATGGGGCCTGGTGCCAAACGGCGCGTAATAGTTTAACCACTCATTCCCCCCTAACTATCGTCAACCATCGTCGATCATCATCAGGGCGTCATCAAGCAGGGGAAAATCATGGACTATAATGGAAAAATTGAACATGCTTAAAGTGAATGGTTGTCGATCATACAGCACGACAGCTGATGGTCAAACGGGAGCGAGAGGTTCAAATATCAAGTATCATGTGCCGTTTGACCAAAGGATTTAAAACAGGAAGAAACCAGAGTACCTGGAGGAACACTGTTCTCGTATGTCAAAAAGGTAACTTTAACTGGACAATAACATGGAGCCAAAATCGAAGTTACTGTCACAGAACTGAAGGACACCTGTACACTAATACTGTATTAACAACAGCAAAAACTAAGCTTTCTGGCAGCTGGTGGGGCCATGGCCCTCCCCGTGATGGTTTTCAAGGGGCACCAAAAGGGTGACGTAGCACCAAAATCATTTAGTTAATTAAGCAGTAAATATGTAAGAAACAAGCTACTTGAGTATTTCAATTGAGAAAATAATTTCCTTGTACTAGATTTTTATAAAATGTTCATTGTACTTCTGTATAAAATATTTTTTTCCAGAGCCGGGGGTAGTGGAGGGGCCCCGTCCCCCACTCAACCAACTACCAAATTTTGTAAATATTATTACGGATAATAAATAATTCTGCTATAGAAATTAAGTAATAATACTGCATTAAAACTTCATGTAAGTCGTTTTGAACGTTGTCTTAATATATTGTCAAATACATTGTTAGTTGTCTGGTCACCAACCCTCTGAAGAACAAGGACCTTCTTCTAATAACCATCCTGTAATCCATGAGGCTTGGTTCACACGTGAACATAAACACAAGGACAAAACAAAACGAAAAAGAAAGGAATGAAGTCAAGCTTGCGGCATAAGGATCGTCATAAGTATAAAATCATAGTCTAAGTGCCGAACAAAAGACAAAACAAAATAAAATTCTTGTTGTTTTATCTTCGCAAGTCTCAGGGAAGAAGTCATGCTTTATTTTCGTGCTGATCTTGTCTTTATGCTTACGTCGCACGTGTAAGCATACATTGCAGGAAATGCTGTTTTAGAGATTCAAAAATTCCAAAAAACTGGATGGGAGCGTTCCGGATCTCCTAGAATACTGGGAGCCACCGCTCGCAAAAGGGCGGGCTCCAATATCAACACTGGCCCCACCTTAGCTTTTAAGCCACTACGCCATTGAAGCTTTCGTCTCGTTGAGTTAGGACCTGGTCGAAAACCAAAAACTAATTTATGATCTTCAAGTAATGCTCTGATAAAGTCCTGATTTAACGGGACGAGAACTTAACCGTTTATACATTTACACGATGGTAACCACAAATTGTTCTATTGATGATTTACAATCCATCCCTTGAGGTTCAGAAAACAATGATTCGGCGGCCATCTTGGTTCCTTAAGCAATTGAAGTTAATGAGATACAATCTTTTGTTGAAGTTCAACCAAGATGGTCGCCATGGCGTCATGTGCAAGTCTATATTTTCAAAATCACGTTTTACCATTCCTTTGGGTCCTATGCCGGTTCCGCCCCTTTTCGGTTTACTCATCGACGTTTAAAATTTAATTCGAATGGTTGATACTATTGAAATGTGATATAAGTTTGTCGACATCGTTGTTGCTTAAGGCAGTGATACAATATGCAATCTTTCGTGAAATTGCGTGGTGTAACATCATCAAGTCTCGCAGCATTTTTGTTGTATCAAGCATTGCACGAAGAAGAATCAAGTTCTACTTTTCGCAACGATTGCAGCAACGCCGCAGCAGATTTTTGAAGCATTGCACAGTGTAACACCTCTCTTGCAACTTGTCTCGCAATGTTTTGTTTGATCAGCCAATAAAAATATATCTTCAAGCTTCGTCTCCGGTGTTTTCGTCTCCGGGTCAGAGAATTGCGAGACAAGTTCCACGAAACATTGCAAAGCGTAACACCCCTACCCATGCAACTGCATCGCAACAAATTCAGCCGTTGCGCACAAGTTGCACGAAACATTGCTTAGTGTAACACCGCCTTTACGAAGCGAAGATGTTCGAAAAATCTGTCCATGCATTTAATGAGCATATGCAGAAATTCGGGTGTTAGGATGGAGGAAAGCACACATGTAGCAGCAGGCACGAGAGCAAGCAAAGGTACCCGCTGATGATGAAATCTTTTAGGGAAACTTTGTACTAAAGAGTCTCAAATCTTTTTGTTTCTTCGAAACAAAATCGATGGGTTGTTGATGAAATTCGTAAAATTCATAAAACGTTAAAATTACGGATGATAATATCCCTAACTTTGAGATGGAAAGGATCAAAATTGGAATGCTCCTCACGTGTGATCACACAGCAACGTCTTAAATTATACAAAGGGCCTCGAGACGTTATAATTTTTCCAAAAAAGATCGACAGTTTATTAACCTTTTAACTCCGTCTACACTGTTTTATACTGCATTCGCAGCATCCTATTTTATAAAGTAATATACTCCCTGCATAAATGAAGAGTTAAATCCCTCGATTACCATTTGTTACTACACTTTTCCCCGTTATTTTTACTCTCGATGAGAAATTACGTCTTGAACCTGCGAGAATATTCAATTGAACATGCGATTTTAAACTAATACGTTTAGGTCTTCCATAGCACAATCGTAGCCTCGACATGCAGGGAATGCCACAGAACGGCATCGAGCTTGTTCATTGACAATGTGATACAAAGATGAACAGATGGTAAATATCTGACACAAAAAATTTACCTTATGTACGTTAACAGGTGCGTAGTTAGCGGGGGACAGTTGCCCCCCTGAGGTCAACCATACCAGTGTTTTTTAAAAGCATTTGTTTTCTTCTGAATCAGAGATTTCCAGAATCAAGTTGTTCGAATAACACTTTATTGTCTACTTTAACGCTAGGGGAAATGGTATACATGTATGTCTCAAGTTTTCAAAACCTCGGAAATATTGTTGTAAGCAGTTAAATGCTTAATAAAAATTGCTGTTTTAAGAAAAATATCTCATAGTGAACGCTGAAAATGGCATTTCTTAGCCAGTTAAATTAAAGCATTTTTCGGGGAAGGCCACCGGACCCCCTTTAATTGCTTACGTCTTCGGCACTTGTGTAACTCCCCGCACAAAAGGGTTATGCTAGCTTTGGCCTGGTTAACCTTCATTTTCTGAAAATCGGACTCGTTTTTGTTGTTAACCTGGTGACTATCTGGCTACGCTACTGTTGGTTAATATAAAAATATATAGCACTGGGAATATTATGTAAGTATTGTATACCTCAGCCGCGGATGACAACTTGTTTAGACCTAAAGACGTTGTCACCCCAGGTCAAGGTGCATTACCGACTCGTATCACGATACGGTTGAGGCAAATATACCGAGTTATATTAAGAGCTGATATAAGAAGTTTAAGTGCCTGGACTTTTTTTACCCGGATTTTGAAAAATGCCGTAGATATTTTTTTTTAACCGTCTGCCCTTTATATGCGCATATCAATGCGCATGCGTAAATTTGCAATAATACACGTCACCTGGCACAATTTAGCCCTGAAAAAATAAAACCCATTTTGTAATAGAGCCAGTAGCGTGCCGGCCCAGGGGGGTTCCACTCCATAACAAGTGTCGCTTTTCCAATTCGACCCCCACTAGAAATTTGCTAAACAAAGAAAATAGTAGCAAACACCAGTTGGCAACTCGGCATTAATTTTCAAATGAAAAGTTATTGTGCTGTTTTAAATACTTTAAAGCGAACAAGCCTTGAGAAATGTTTCTAGTTTATTGTTGAGTGTAAAATTTCAAGTTTGTTTAAAAATTGCAATATTTGAAGAAGTGCAAATATCTTTGTTTAGCATATTCCAGTCTTCAATTGCATGATAGCACAACCTCTGCTTACCCTAGTTTTTCATAACATGGGGTAGTCTTAGCTTATCCTTGTTTCGGGTATTTTAATTACGTACATCTCCACATGTTAACAATTCCATTGAATGAGATGTATGACCATTTATGCATTTATAAACATATAAACATATACGATAAAATCTTTTTCGCTCTAACATAATCCATTTTAGAGTGGCAAGTGCTTCGGATGCGGATGAATATAATGGTTTACCTAAAATAATCTTAGCAGCCTTATTCAGTTGTACCTGTACATTATTCGTAAGTGTGACGCTTTTGTCACCCCATACGACATCTGGATACAAAATCAAACAGGTGAAGAACTAAACCGTTATAAAATAAAAGGCGCGCTTTAAAAGGTAGTAAATGCTAATTCTTCTAGGCCTCTTTCCCCCATTTGTTTATTTTCAAAAAAACTCCAACCAGAATCTGATGGAAAGCAGAGGACGGATGGAGTGGGTCACATTATGTCATTGCGCAGTCCCTCCCACTTTTCCAGGGCTGGCGACATTGCTGCTGACTATTTCTAACACGTATGACGGGGTAAAGAACTCAAAGGTTTTGTCTACATGAATTCATACGAAAAAAGATATAGTAAACCCAAGCGACCACCTCACAATACAAAAAGAGCGTTAAACGGGAAGGAAGGAACCAAAAGCCATGTAATAAGTTTCTTAAGAAACCGCATTTGCCTTCATATTATTCGCACAGAAGAAAAATTTTAAGGCAAACACTTTCCTGTAAAGACCAAGTAAACGAGGTTAATCGGTACGTTAACATTTCCGTTGCGGGTTTCTTCGGCCACCCATCAACGTTTTGCTTTTCTAAAGTCACGAAGATTACTTTACATTTTACGTGAGGATTCGCTTTTCTTGTTATATCCTATTCAAAAAGAATTTTACCGTTGCCTGCCGTTTTTAATTCGGCGTATGAACAAGAACCTTAAGCCCCCTACAAAGTAATCATCAAATACAATTTTCCTGGTCACGAAGATGACATGGCTTAGTTGAACAATCAAAATGTGAGCCTAACTGTGAACGTAAATCAATTGAATAGTTGAACCATCTAGTAAGAATAATACTTATTGCTTTTACTATTATTTAATCATTATAACTGCTTAATAGGCCCTATCTAAGATGTGCATGCCAGTCATAGGAAATACGCTATGGTTTTACGTGAAAGCGGGGCTTATTGTTCGATCTCAAGGTACATTTTTGTGAAAGAATATTCGCAAGATAAAAGTCGTGCACTCATATAATTTTGTCATTAATGTCAAGACTCATAGTTTCCCACAATTTTTCTTTCCTTGTGTCTTGTATTTGAGTTCCAAATGATGGTCTTGTTTCAAAACACGTTTATGGAAATATCGCTGAAGCGCGAGCACATATTCGACAGGATCCATTAAACCAGATTTTACCAGTTTCAGATATGAAGGAAGGTAATTAATTATTTATAAAAATATGCTGCTCTATTTTATTTACAAAAATTAGCCAGCTGTCAACACTTACTACACCAACATATATTGCAGTATAAAGATCTACACATGAACTACTTTACAAAATTGAGATTGAAATCTATAAAAAAAGTACGCAGACTTACTCCAGGTTATAGCCACTACTTCAACGACAAGGGGGGAAAAGGGAGAGACGCTGGGACCAAGGTTGCTAATTCAGTTGACAGTATTTCATGTTGATAGTAACCTTATCTTACATTCCGAGATCATGATTCTAGGAAGCTCTTAGTAGACAAGGAGATAGCTTTAATCGGTAATTTTATATTTTAGTTCACTGTCATCCAGTGTCGTTTTGTGGAAAATAAGTTTCACTTCGTGCAAATAAAGAAAGCAGCTCAGATTATACATACATACGCTCATGCACATACTTATAGTTTAACAACTCCTTAATAATTCATGAGGAAAACACAAAGGAAAATCATAACCGTGACGTGCCTTTAAATATGATTAAAACACGCTTGTTTTTTTCATCGAATTTTCTCGGCTTAGAAAACATTAGACTTCACATTTTCTTCGTCAATTAGCATAAAAAAGGATGTTCGATTTTGAGGCCTTTTAAAAAGCTCGTTGTGCATGTGTGTTTACCTTATCTAAAACACTCGGCTTGGCCTCTTGGTAATTTTTATTCGGTAAAACACTCCTTGTTCTCTAAATTGTGGCCGAATGTCTTTATATCCCCACACAGAACGGACACGAGTTTCGTAAAATACTTCTAAAACATCCATTACTACATTATTACAGATTAATATTTAGTAGAAATAAAAAGTAAAAAGTAAAAAGAAGTTATTTATAAACGTAAAAGTTGAATTTGAGTGTGCGTTAGCCGATGCAATATGATACAGAACTGTTTATTTAATTAGTTCTGTATTATGGTAAACAAAAACTCATTAAATCTTAACTTACTTTGAATTTTCCTCATGCATCATTAATGAGTTGTATAATTATATATACAATTTCACACATACATATATGCATATGCATGTGCATACACATGTGCACACGTATCGATATATACAAGTGCATAAAATATTCAAATGCATATATGTATGTATGATGCATATGATGTATGTATTATGTATGTAATATATGAATGTACTGGGTGTGTTGAGTTTATAGTGTTTTAAGTTAATGTATTAGATCATTATTGCAAGGAAATTTTTCAATCATGGCCATTGATTAAACCTTAATTTGCCGATCACTTCGCAACATTTGTGACAGGCGCGGTGATTTTTAAGTCCTTGCTTAACGGGTTTTATTATTTATATTTTTTCCACCATCTATACACGGCTGTAAGTTTTTTTCCTTCTTTTGTTTCCACACTTCTTCGTCTCCCAGCCAGTTGGTTTCTTGTACCTAAAGCAAAATTATCGAGATAGTCTTGACAACCAGGTAGGTAGACTTCTAATTTGCCTTTGGATTCACACAACATACAAAATGTCTTACAATAAACAGCCAAAATGCACGAGATCCGCCTTGCAAGTATATTCCCCATCCTTTCATACCCAATCCATACTGAATTATTTTATAACAAACATACTTGGGTTGCTGGCAGCTTCCCAACCCGGTTCGGAGAGCTGCCAGTCCCCGAGGTGCGTCAATCCCGGACAAACCGCGTTTGGTTCTTATCTCATGGCATACTAAAATTAATTTGCATGGAAAACAAGAAATAGTGCATACTTTAGCGTTGTCGATCGAGTCTTGCATTCCGCTCAACCTCACCACCTTAATACGTCAGCAAGTGAGTTCCGGAAAGGCGCACTTTTTCGGAACCAATAGGAAAGCCGTTTTTACGCAAGGTATGGGATAAGTAAACTGAAAAGACTTTTACTTGCTTCACCGTTTGCTACAGACGAAATCGACGGCATTTCTCTTTGATTCACTACCGCTGCTTACCCAATGGCCGTTTTCACATTATGAACGGACTCTTCGTCTAACAAACAAAATCCATCTTGGGCAGACAACTCGTTATAATCTAAAAACGAGGCGGGTATGATTTTGATCACGAGTTGTTAGTCTGAGACAAATAACTCGTCTTCAACTCGTCTATAATTCACACCAGACTGATATACTGGGACATTTTTCGACGCGCAAGCCACCCTTGTAGGGCAATTTTCGATGGCTACCCTTGTAGGGCAATTTTATACGTCAGGTTCAACCGCATGCGCAGTCCTATCTACGTTGGTCGTATTATAGAGCTCTATTGAGACTGGAAGGCTGACTCTCCGTCAAAAAGTGAAGCCGAAAATGGCGGACTTCTGGGTATTATTGGACATTTCCCACAGTCCCTCACACGGTCACATTCAATATAACCAGTTCCCAACCAACCCAAGAACTACCTCCTGGACACCAAAGACTTACCAATTATCAACACTTCCAGGAGGAGGTCACCCACATAGAACCATTCGTCCAGGGATTTCTTTGGTCGGACATAGAGTTCAGTGAGTCGCATCCGTTTAAGCCACATAGGGGACTGAAACTGACGTATAAAATTGCCCTACATGGAGGGCCACGTTGTCAGCACTCTCGGCCAACGACTAGGTCAGCTATCATAAATAAAGTTCACCTGTTATGAGCATAGTCAATCGAGATACATTGGCTGGAAATGCGGCAAACTTCAAAGCAGTTAAAAATGAGCTGCGATTTACGTTGAGGGTGCGCAGCAAGTGCACAAATCGTTTGTTTTTACATTTATATATAAAGTACAGCATAGTAGAGCAATTAAACCTAAATGCTGCTACTGCTGGTTTGCAACCAATGCCACGAGATTCAAAAGACAATGAAACGACGGCCACGTTGGCACCACTTAAAACAGAAATTAATGACGTTCTTTTGTTAAAGTTCCATCAATATGGCCGTCGTGACGTCACAAGCAAACCATCAGTTGGCTAACTGCTTCATTATACCAATAGCAAGTAAGTGTGAAAGTGCACACTTTTGCATAAAGGTGAACGAAAACATAGAACAGAGCCTTTTGCCCCGTTTCCAGACAGTGTATCTCGATTGACTATGTTATGGGCCGAAATAGCTGCCACTCGTGGAGAAAAGGCAACCGCGCTTCAGTTCAAAAGCCCTTTCATATGCCCAATTCCGTAATTCCGTTTGACGTTTCGGCGTTTTGAATTTACATAATAATGGATAAATCAACCGACGGATTCTCGTCAAATGGATACTTTATCCAGACTACGAAAATAGCTAAGGGCATGATATGCTCTTTAACGAACCAGACGGCTTCAGTCCGAAATGAAAACTGCTCGAATCATAGTTTCATAATCTATTTAACAACATATCATTCTGCTCCGTATTTTCGCTGCCACTGACAAGTCGTTTATTCTAGCTATTCACAGTCTATGACGTGTCGGACCTATTTGATGTGCGGCCAATTGGTCACCGATTATCCAACTCTTCCCCCACACCAGAGAAAGTATCCATTATAACTTACGCCATTATAACCATTAGATAGTATTTAACTGTAGAACAGATTGCTTTAAAAAAAGGTTTTTTCTAGCATGATTTCAATTTTAAATCCCTCATCATGACCTATTTTTAGTTATTATAACTTATTCATAGTTAATTATTTTAGATTTTTACCAAGTAGTTATCTATCAGCATATTGTAATTCAATTCCTCAATGATGTGCTAGTAAACCTGATATTATTACCTGATATTATTATTAGAAGTCTTGGAGTCCGAACTTCGTATATTGACACGATTTGATTAGCATTCGAATTGTGAATATTCGAGCTAATCATTCACAAGTAAACATTCGCATTGCGACCCCGCAAACCGAAAATGAAACTGAACGCCGAACATTGGAAATTTTGCGGGCGATACAACAACGTTTGTTAAACTAAGGAACCAAAAATTACTACTTACAATTTCAACAATAATGACGAAACTACGACCGAGACGGACGAGGCGGCCATCGCAGCACTAGCCATCCAAGGTTGAAGAACCAATCCAAAATGGTGAAATGCACCAGCAGCAATTGGTATGCCAATTACATTGTAAAGAAAGGCAAATACAAAGTTAAGTCTGATTCGCAAGACGGTTGCATTGGATAGGTCAATAGCAGCTGGTACATCCATCAGATTATCCTAGTGAAAAGCAATGAATACAAAATTTTTGGAACAGTTGTGGTGTAAAAATGTGACCGGTTGGAAAACAATATCTAATACTAACTGAGCAAATCTCGTTTGCCTAGTTTTTTTAAGCTAAGAATTTTACTTCCTAAATAAAAGGATTGTTATAGTAAATATCAATAAGATATCATAAACAACAATATATTGGGAGAGCATGGGTGGCGTGTGCTGTTAGCGGGTTGCCTTTCACCGCTGAAGTTCGAAGATAAGTGCGATCAAATGAGCTTATACCTTGGATGGATGACCACCTCGGAATATCCCCTATTGATTCTCGAGCTTCGAACTCATGTGAGTAGAGTTATTGGTTCTGTTCTGTGCTTTGAGGGCTTTTCTCTGACTTTTTCGGTTTACCTTTCTACGTAAAATTAACAATGGCTTAATCCATCTTAGCTAGGAAATAACCATATATAGACAGGGCTAACCTTCATTATCTCCTTTTCGTACGTCATTCTTAAGTATTTTTGTGAATAAACCACGTTACTTGTTGGAGTTTTATAACGTACTTCATAACTGGCATCTCATGTTCGCTTCCTGGCATTTTTCTTCTTTCCTATCATATTCATTAGCTTTTTGGCAAGCTAAATTCTTCCTTCCTGTTACTTTCTCTCCCTTTTATGCATTTTCTCTTGCTCTAATTCTCTTACTCCTTCCATTCCTAACTTCTTGCACTGCTAACTAGCTTGCTGGATTACTCGCTAGTTCGCTCGGAGGCAGGCCCTGCCAGCCAGAGACATTTTTTTGCTCCCTTGTTTCCGGTCTGCGGCTAATGTCGAGCCTTGTACATGTAGTTTTGCGGTCTGGTTGGTACGATCTAAGTGCTCATGAAAGGTTTTCGAGAAGTAATAGGACAATGCTAATTTTCTTCAGTTCAAATTCGTCTTCTCCTGGCTTTCTCTACTGAGACGATGGGTGAAATATGAAACAGCAGTGATGTGAAGCTTTTTAAACAAACGTCGTGCTAGTAACCTTACACGATAAAGATGATAATCCAGTAATGAAAACATTTAAGATTATCAAAGTTATAAAACATGAAGATACCAACGAAAACATCAATGATTCAAGATTCTGAAATGAAAAGAGTCAACGTTCGTCTTCAGTAGCAAGAGCATTGTTTTCCTTTGACAAATTCATTGGATTTTTATCTCCTAATCTCACTTTGGTTGTACCATAGCAATTTATTGAATTTAGCGGCCTTGCGTTTAATGTACTCCTGTATATCATGTGTCGGTGACATATTCGTACTGAAAATAAAACATTCGTTAAAGGTTTCGCTTTAAAGGTTTCACCTGTTTGTTTGGATTTAAAATGACCGCGTGGTACACTTAGTGAATGGGGACCAAGGTCGATATATTAGCAACATACCGAGTTCACTTGCACACTTCAATTTTCCTTCCTTCCGCTGAAACTCTCCATCCTTCCACTTCCCTTCTCTTCCCTCTCATTCCCTTCCCAACTCTTCCTATTGCCTCCCTTCCCTTCCCTTCAATGCAATGTAATCCCATTTCCTCCCTTCCCCAACCTCGTATCCAGGTTGGTCACGTTTCTTCAATCAAATCTATTTCATAAAGGGAGGGGTACGAAGTTAACCGTTGACCATGTTCAAAGAATCGAACAAAAATATCCAGTTTTTCTTTCTTGTTTTCAGTATGTACTATTTTTAAATACCTGGAGCATGTAGCGATACGATTTTGAAACCAAAATGAAGAATTTGCCAGAAATGTCTGGTTTTAGCCTTCACGTTCAGGCTCCCGGCCTCGAGGAAAGTCTCCTTGCTGACAAAGCCAAATTTTCTTGACCTCGTTAGACTTACATATTTGGGAATATACATCGATCAGTACAATAAAATGTCTACTGTCGTTGTCAGTTAATAACGAGGCATTGTCTACCAAGTAATACATATTCTGTCCAGAAGAGCTGCCAAAATTTATTTTACGTCACCGCTTGTTAAAGTTAAATTCTTGATGAGTCTTAAACTGGTTTGATTCGAAACTAACACAGCTTTTTAACAGTGAAGTATCAATGACTTTGGCTACATTAGCAAGTAATACTCAGACAGCGTTGACATTTGTCAGTCGTAAAAATTTGCATATGGCCTCCCGTTAGTTATGGCATGTCGACCCACAATCGATTTGTCTTGTACTTCCCAAATTTTGGGAAGCACGTGACCAACCTGGACCAGGGACTTTTCGCAGCGGCAGAGTAGAAGGAGAGGAGATAAGACCCTGGGTAGGAGGTTGTCCCTTCCTTTTATTTTTCATTTCTTTGCTTTCCAATCCTTCAGCTGCCCTTCTCTTCCTTCTCTTTCCGCTTATCCTTCCACTCCTTCCCTTTCTTTTCCTCCCTTCCTCCATCTCTACACTCCTCTCCTATCAATAGGACCTATCCCTCTTCTAACAGCAGAGCATACCTTAATTAGCACTATATCTGCTGCCTCGACAGCAACGTCAGTACCAGTTCCTATTGCGATACCAACATCAGCAGCCACCAAGGCTGGGGAATCATTCACACCGTCACCAACCATTGCAACCTTTTCTCCTTGGTCCTGAAGCGAACGTACCTTCCTGACTTTGTCGGCTGGAAGGACTTTGGCGAAAACGCGTTTTATACCAAGCTGTCACCACAAACGATAACAAGAGTTAAGGTACATGCAAATATGAGGTAGCATAAGAATAGATTCAGTGTATTTTGGTTACATGATCTATTGGTCCCATTTATCTTAGAGAGAACCCTACTGAAGCTGCACTGACCTAAACATGTTTCGTTCCGTACCCGAAAGTCAGAGCATCCCAGTATGACATAATAACCAACCGATAACGTGTTTCCTTTTAGATTGGACGAACAAGTTCAGCTTATGGTAACGAGACGTCAACAACCTAAAAATAGATCCCTGACGTTTTTCCTATTATACTTGAAATCGTACAGATGCTATTCAAGGATCATATTCAGGGTAACAATAACAGAAAAATTCATGATTAATCATACTTTCTTTTCTGCATGAGTACACTTGGGGACAAAACTATTGACGTACTGAAAGTACAAAAGAATAATGATCAAAATTAGGCAATGAAGACGTCACTGCGAGAAGATCATCAGTAACCCACTTAGCTATCGCCTAGGCACCGTTTTTTTACCACGTTGTGACTTCTTCTGTGCATCGACAACTGAACAGGCAACGGGAAATGAAATCTGTTTGCTATACCGACACCGCTGTTGCATAAGATCTCTTACCTGATGGGCAATCGCCCATGCAGTACGCGTGTTGTCTCCAGTCAACATAGAAACTTTTATGCCCATGTGTTGCAAGGTTGCCACCGCGACATTGGCCTCTTCTTTTATACAATCAGCTATACACATCATACCGACAATCACTCCTATAGCGTCCAATCAAACATGGAGAATTAATTAAGAGATAGAATAATGAACTAGGAGTGGCAGCGAACACATGCTGATGTAGAAAACGGAGGATTGCCGAGAGCCCTTATGAGTCTGGGTTCACAACGCTTTCGCCCCCAGCTAACGAAAATCTGGGGAAGTGAACAATCCTTTTCTATCGCTCGACCCAAAATCTTTCCGATGCTCGAAGACAGCTTCTCTGAAGAATGAAGGAGGGTAAGTGTATCAAAGAATGCATGAAAAAACGAAATCTTCGTCTAACGAGCGCGCAATCGAGGGCTAAACAAAGGAGCCAAGAAATTATCTGATGACACATGCGACGAGTTACACGACTTAACTTAATTTACCTACCATTTATACAAACAAGCACAACAGTTTCGCCTTTTTCCTCGTTTTCCTCCATTTGAACATTAATTCTATCCGACACTTCAATTCCATCTTTCATCATCCATTCTCGATTGCCGATCTTCACAGAATGCTTTCCGTCAACGGATTCTGCAAAACAATAGTTTTTAATTCCTATTTTTGACCATTTTCCAATTAATATCGCAAAACATCTATTGCGAAACACAATCGACTAAGTGAGTATCGGTCAATGTACATGTATTTGTGTCATAAAATGTCGGGAAGTGTATTGGTAAGTGTACATAATATGCATTTATTTAGTGGCTCTGAAGGAAACGGTGTGTTTTGTGATCCCAACAACCGTGTCTAGTCTGAGAAAAAACGCTACGATTTCCAGATGGGCATGTTAGGGCCGTTCTTCCAATCAGAAAACAAGAAAAATATACCCTAACACTTGGTATATAACAACTGAAATTATTGCTATGGTAAAGTATGTAAAACAACTTTCAAGCAAAACGCAATAAAATGCAAAAAAGTCAATACAGAGACAGTGATATACCATCTATCAATCGTCTTTTCTGCCAGATGTCTCCCTCAGTCCCTGAAGAGTACAAAGAAAGAAAAAGCGTAAGGTGGAATGAAGAGACGAAAAATAGGTTGCAGAAAACGGAAAGAGGCGATGAAAAGGGGAACAAAGAAGAGTAGGCAGGGTAAAGAGGAATCTGTTTTAACAGGAAATATCATCAGTTACTAAATTGTGAAATAAGAGAGGGAAAGATGGAAAGAAGCAAAAAAGGAAGGAACGAAGGAACAAACAAACGAACGAAAGAAGGAATGAAGGAACAAAGGAAAGAAGGAGGGGTGGAAAAGAAGCAAACAAATGGAAAATGTAGGATGAAAGAAAGGAAGTAAGGAAGCAAGAAGGCAAGCAAGCAAGCAAGCAAGCAAGCAAGCAATAAAGCAATGAAGGAAAGAAGAAAGGAAAGATGGTAGGAAGGAAGGTAGGAAGACCTACTTACCACTTCCAGTACTAGTCGTTTTTGTTATTACAGTCTGAGGGTCAATATCGTAGACAAGACAAGACAAGCCAAAACCGGGAATAGACTTAAACTTATCACTTTTGCCAAAGATCTCTTTACTGAGTTTCTAAAATAGAACAACGTAACGTGCATAAATGTAGAAAGTAAAATAGCATGACATGTACATGGATTTGTTATATATATGTATGTTTATAATGATGTTCTCCGGATTGTGGTTTTCTGGTGCAAGCTTTCAACTTGGTGCTTCAAGTCTTCGTCAGG
>JBAHVQ010184874.1:0-15657 GCA_036872915.1 Nanipora kamurai | reverse complement strand
AAAACGTTAGAAGCTAACCAGTTGAATTGTAACAAATCTTTAAAAAAATCGGTTTTTCCGGTTTTTTCGGGTTTTTTCTGACGGTTTTCGGTTTTCGGTTTTTACCTTGAACCGCTCGACCCTACCTTACAGCAGATATTTGGACAGAGAAAGGGTTGTCCTCTTCATTTCATGGGGTAACTGCACAGTTTTTTAACAGAAATGACCACAAGAGATACACTTTGACATTGGCTGTCCGAAGTTTTGGAACACCACATACTGGAAATAGCATCTTGTCGTTATTGAAAAAGAAATTCTGTCAGATTATGAAATTGATTTTAACGAAATTGGCATTATAATCACAGACAATGGTAGCAATATGGTGAAGGCTTTCAATGCTGATTCACTACTAAACCTTGATGATGAAGTTGTAGTATCAGATGATGATGTTGATGATGAACAGATGTATGTTGAAGTTCAGGATGAACTGAGTAACAATACATTAGAACACAGTGCTCATTCAAGAGATCTTCAAGATGCTGCATTGCCATCAGCGGATGAACTTCCTCAGGTTAGAGAATATGAATGTAATGAAGAAGATCATAACTTAACTTTTTCAGGGATTTGTCACAGATTGAGCTGCTTTTCCCATTCATTACAACTTATGTCAGAATATGAAAAAATGCATAGTTTAAAGAAGGTTGTTAAGAAACCGCAAGGATTGGTAGCAAAGTGCCACAAATCTGTTAAAGTGACTGAAAGATTGCTCAAGCTATGTGGTAAAACATTAATTGCAAGCTGCCCAACCAGATGGAGTTCTTCATATCTTCTTAGTGAAAGATTGCTTGATCTTAAACCTTATTTGGCTGAGGTTCTGACAGATCTTGAGTGGGACAACCTGCAAAATAGTGATTATAAGGCTCTTGAAAACATATGTAACCTTTTAGAACCATTTGCTAAATACACACAACTAGCAAGTGCTGAAGAGATAAGTACTGTCTCAATGATTATTCCTATTATTATGGAACTTAATATGCATCTAGATGAGACGAAATCCAGGGCAGGTCTTTCCAGAGCTTCAATTATTCTTAAAGATGCCTTGAATAGAAGATTCAGTTATATCATGAAGCCATGCAATATGAATCAGAAATTTACTTCAAGCATTTACTGTGCATCAACATTCTTGGACTTAAGATATCGAGATTTACTAAATGAATACCAATTTAAATGTGCAACTGACTTTCTTTTGTCATCAGCAGCAAGTCAGTCATGTGATCATGAGGAAAATATCCAGAATTGTGATCAAGTTAGTGCCCATGTGACAACAACACAAAGAAATATAGCAAACGATGATGCTGACATTACCACCATATCTTGCGAATCATCTGCTGCCTCTGAGAGTTCACATTCGCAAGAAGATCCACCACAGAAAAAGCCCAGGACATTTAAACACATCACTTCCCTGCTGGCAAACAAGAGAAGGGAATCCAGTCAAGCTCAAACGGAAGTGGTGCCAGTAGAAGGAGAAATAACATTATACCATAATCAACCAATGATTGAAGAGGAAGGAGCTATGAATTTTGAACCTTTACAATTTTGGATTTTAAATGAAGCAAGGTTTCCTGTTCTTTACACTTTAGAAGTGGATCTGTTTACGAATCCAGCCTCTTCTGCTTCATCTGAGCCCGTATTTTCAGCTGCTGGCGTTGCTACATGAGGAAGACGAAGCAGATTAGATAAACATCACCTAGGGAGAGAAGTTCTACTGAAAAAAAAACAAGTTTGTTCTAAACATTCAATTGTAATTATAAGTTATAACTAAAGGAACGCTATAACATAACCGTTGACTGTTTTTAGTGACGATTTATGATATAATAGAGTAATTTGATATACAGTAACTTGATATTCTGTTATGTAAGATATTTCCCGTTATGTATGGAGCAAATTCAAAGCGTTAAGAGTTTTAGTTAGCCATTTTATGTTATTATATTTTTAACAATCTATTTCCTTATTAGAATTATTCGCTAAAGAATCGAACAACTTCTGAGCAAAAACTAAACTAAAACTAAATGGCAAACGAACAACTATACAAAAACTTAACTAAAACTAAATGACAAAGAAACTGCTCAACAAAAACTTAACTAAAACTAAATGGAAAATGAATTGCTCAACTAAAACTAAACTAAAACTAAGTGGAAAATGAATTGCTCAACTAAAACCAAACTCAAACTAAAAGAAAAACGAACTGCAAAACAAAAGCTAGACTAAAACTAAATGAAAAAGCTTTAACTAAACAACACTACCATGGTCGTCGTACAGAAAAGGCAATGGCAAAGTAAGAATCTGTGGCGATTTTATAACTCAACAAAGCAATTCAGAGAGAAAACCGTCCCATGACAGAACAAACACTTAGAAAATTAGCGGGAGCTAAAGTCGTTTCTAAACTAGTCGCTAATTCCGAAACAACTAACAAACTTTATAACGCCTGGGGAGTGATACTGCTATACAAAGCTTCCATTCGGGATCTCATCGGCTCCAGAACATTTTGAGAGAACCATGCAGCGTGTCCTTAAAATACTTGAGGGTATTGATTGTCAAGTGGATGACATACTGGTCTATGGTGAAGATCAATGTCAGCATGATGAGAGGCTGGATATCGGTCTTCAAACGACTAGAAGAATCAAATTTGACTCTCAACCTGGGAAAAGGTTTTGGCCAACTGGTGGGGAAGTATGCCATACAACTGGATCCCCGCAAAGTGTCTGCTATAAAAGACATGAAGAAACCACCTGATATCAGTGAGTTGAGAAGATTCCTGGGGATGGTAAAATACATGAGTGAATACATTTCCGCTTTGGCCAGCATTAGTAAACCCCTAAAGATCTGCTCAGTCAGATAAGGATCTGGTTGTGGGATGCTGCTGCCCTTAGTTCTGCATCTTCCTTGGCAATTTATGACCCATCGAGAGAGGCCACAGTGTCAGCCGACGCTTCATCCTATCAACTTAGAGCGGTCCTAACACAAAAGCAAGAAGATGGAGAGAAAGCAAAGCAGTAGCTACATATCAGGGCTCTGTCACCAGTTGAATGCAGATACGCTCAAATCGAGAAATATGCCCTAGCCACTACCTGGGCCTGCGAGAGGCTATCTGATTACCTTATTGGAAGGAAGTTTCACATAAAAACAGACCACAAATCTCTGGTACCACTTTTAAGAATGACGTTCCAAGAATGACGAGATGGCACTTCGTATACAACATCTACGGATGAGACTAATGAGGTTTGACTACACCATCTCACACACTCTGGGAAAACAACTCATCACCGTTGATGCCTTGTCAAGTAATTCAGTCGAATCACCACCTAACCAGCATCTCCAGGAAGAAATAAATCTATATGTCAACAGCATTTTGAGAGAGCGCCAAGAAGAGGATGAAGTTTGTCAACAGCTAGCTGTGTATACCAGAGAGAGCTGGCCAGATAAGCACAGAATCCCGAGCGCAATAAAACCAAAGTGGTCAGTGAGACGTAAAATCACCGTAAATCAAGGGTTGCTTCTTAAATCTTCAAAAATTATTATACCATCCAGTCTGAAGCTCGAAATCTAGACTACATCCGTGAGGGGGTATCAAGGGATGACAAAGTGTCGTCGACGAGCGAAGATCCTCCGTTTAGTGGCCAGGTCTGAGCCGGCAATTGGAGGACACCATCCAGTCCTGCCGCAAGCCGATGTTTGCACTTCATGGGGTACCTGAGGTGGTCCGTTCAGATAATGGGCTCCGGTGCAACTCTGCCGAGTTTATAAAGATTACCAGAGAATGAGGATTTCAAAGCGTTACAAGCAGCCCAAGATATACACAATCCAATGACGAAGTTGAAAGAAGCGTACAGACTGTCAAAACGTTCCCCAAGAAGGAAGACGATCCCGCAAAAGCACTGATGGCGTACCGTTCAACACCCTTGGAGTGTGGCTAAAGTCCTGCGCAGCTTCTGTTTTCTGACGCACCACTGTTCCCACTATACCAGCAGAACCAACTCCAAAATAGCCTGACCTCAGTGAGCTAAAGGCTCATGAAGAAGAGAGGAAGCAAGCACAAACTAACTACTTCAACAAACGCCACAGTACCCGATTACATATTCATGTAATGGTATATTGAGACTGTTGGAAACTTTTATATTTGTTATGTTTTCATTTTACTCTTCTAAATGTTCTGGTTAGTGCAGTTTATACAATTAATGATCAAAGTAAATATTATTCTTTCAAAATTTTATTTGCTAACTTATTCTGTGTGTTATATACAATGCATATATTTTACCCCAAACTAAATTTTGGTTGAAAACTGAGTTTAAAACATTTCCATCGTACTAAAATGTTGTGCTATTATGTTATACTTCACTCAGTTAACTTCTAGTTAAGTGTCAAGTAAAATATATACAAAATAAATTCATTTGCAGCAACTCTCATGTTAGTGTTCAATGTCATTTTGTATATTTTTACATGTTTCAAGAATATTTTATACTGAATTTTTCTGTTTCTTTTTCTTTGGGATAAAAATCACATTCTCTTTGGTAAGAGCCATGTTCTATAACATGAAAAAAAACACAGTGTGTTAGAAATATACCTGCCACTTCCGAATAACCCATTTAGTGTCCATATACGAAGTCTGTGATGCTTTTCCATTTATTTTTGGCATCCCCTTTCACTTGTGATGCTCGACAACAGTTTTCATAGCGTGCAAGGAAAAAGCGTAAAATCAATTTAAAGTTACTGGATGTAAGAATTGACTAAGGTGAAGAATTTAACAAATATTTCTTATCCGAGGGGCTGTGTTTGAAGTGGGGTACCAGATACGGAACTAGTGACTCGTATTTGGTACAATTCAAACAAGAGCCGAACAGTTCTAACACATTACAATCAAACTGCACTTTAATACATCTACTGGACATGAAGGACCGAATATTCCATGAAAATATATAGCGATAAGCTGACCACAAAAAACAGATATAAAACACAATGGCTTACCAAAGGGTTTCCAAACACAATATGACTGACGAGAATTCCTTCAGCAGTCTTCAGTACCACTGTCCGTGATGAATTCCATGCTAAGCGATTTGAAGATCACTCGAAATCCCATTTCCCAACGTTTTTTGTCTGAAGTCCAATGTTCTAAGTCCAAAACCCGTGAAATATCTTCCACTTCAGATGATAATTGGAATGAGATAGTTTTATGACCAGAAAATTATCTTGATGCTCAAAAACACTCTTTCGTTTATAACAAAACTACCCAGCGTGGTCCCAGCAAGATGGCTGCCGCATAATTTAATGAGTTTCATTCTTCGGACTGGTTGCTTGATCCAGTCTTTTAGAGATCGGTAAGTGAGACTTAGAAACTTTTGCAGGCCCTTGACGGTAATTGAGTGTATGGTTAAATAATTGGATTACACCAGCTCTTACGACAAGCAAACTCTGTAAATTCTCGGTATTGACTGGTTTTGAGTTAATAAAAAAATTACGAAATCCTTCTGCCACTACTCTAGATGATTTACCTGGTAATTCGTCACTCCTGTTTATAGGGTTATTCGTGAATGTATTCGTGCAAATGTTTTTCGATAAACTGAATAATATTCTCTTCAAGTATTCATCTTGTTATTAAACTGAAACGTTTCCTCTAATCGTAAACAAAGGAGTTATAAATCAACTACAATTTAATGTTACTGGCCAAGATGGAAAACCAGTAGATGCTGGAAAAATTCTTTTAGAACTGTATCTGATGGAATTTATATAGAGAAAGATATAAAGACAGAACAAGAACATTTATTACAATAAATATCTCCTAAACCTGGTTACCAATCTGCTGAGAGGCTATATCAAAAAGCTGTAGAAGAGGGTTTCGATGTATGTAGGAAAGCAGTGAAAGAATGGTTGAAGCCACAAGACGGTTGTACTAGATATAAACCAATAGTCCGGAAACGTAAATTTAGACAAACATATGTTGACTACCTTGGTGAGCAGATACAAATGGATCTCGTTGATATGGGTAAATACAAGAATCAAAATAAAGGATATTACTGGATATTAACATCTGTTGAAATCTAAGTAGGTATGCCTTTGCTATACCTGGTCATAAAAAAATACAAATAATACGACTACGGCGGTCACAGAACTATTAAGACAATTTAAAGACCGTTTTGATGATTATCCTAAGTTAGCCCAGCTTGATTACGGTAAAGAGTTTTATAACGTTGGTGTTAACACATTATTAGAAAAACATGACATTAATATTTCTCTTCAAACTCTGATAAAAAAGCAGCAATTGTTGAGAGATTTAATAGAACCTTTAAAACTGCTACGTGGAAGTGTTTTTATAGTAAAGGAACATATAGATAGATTGATGTGTTGGACCAATTGGTAGATAATTATAAAAACACTAAGCATAGCACTATATTAATGAAACCTAAAGTCAACAATTCTGATGACGTTGAAAGAATTTAACTACGAGAAAGAGGAGCGAGATGGAGTTGTGGAACAAAAAGAATTAGTAGAAACTAAAGAAAACAACAAGACGAGGACATAAAAAGATTACAAAAATTTAAAAACTGGGCCAAAGAAAACTTAGTCGGATTATCTGGAATATCAAAATCAATTGCTGGTATAATCACAACTATTTCCATCGGTGCTAGAAAAGCCATATTCAAAGGCGTTCAAGTCGCGGGAAAATTCAATAAGGTTGTATACAATATAGGTAAAAAAGTAAGTCCACTACTAGCACCGCTATTCAATACTACAGCAACAGTTATCTCATGGGGTGCAAAAGGGTTATTATGGATCGCAAATAATCTCTAGGTGTTAGCAATAGCCTTCGCTTGGCCTTTCTATGACCAATATAAACAAAGAAGAAAATAAAACATATACTAATATATAATGATGAATAAAACTGAATCAGAACTACTACCAGTCTTTACACGTAGCAAAATATCCTCCATAAAACGAGAGAGAACTAGGCACGTTGTGACCATGAATCCTACCACTGCAAATCCTGGAGAAGTGTTATATATTGACATACCAAAACTAAAAGTTGATAGTTATTTGGTTCCCGGTAGCTTTCACCTTCTCTATAATTTCAAAGTTAGTAACACAAAGGCATCTTCTATGAACAACCTCTCATCTCTACTACAAAAACGCTTAAACATCAGACTTACAGGAGAAATTGTTTATAATAACAACGGATAATGCAAATTTCGATTTTATAAAGACTTGTGGAAATCAAACTCTGAAAGGTCAGATATGATTCAGTACAGCTTCGCAAATGAAAATCTCAGGAAATTAATATCAGGGGACGATTCGGGTGCAGCTAGCGGGACAACTCAAAAGGTATCAGACGGCCTGATGTTTAATATTTACAAGAATAAACAAAAAGTCTGCTTCGATAGGATCATTAGAGATCATGGTTTATACACCTCTTTCACTATAAAAAACAACTTCAAATATGAGTTAACCATCCTTAAGTGATATTTTGGTCGCCCAATCTGGTCAATCGCGAGGAGAATACAAACTTGAAGGAATAGAACTAGAATAGGAGACCACAGAAACCAAGACATCTCAGATCAAATATCAACTCTATACTCCTCTGGTAGATCCCTTAGTTATGAGCACGTAACTCTAATGAAAACTATTATTTAGCAATCTAACAGCACGCTAATAAATGAAAATATCAACATTCCCTGAAAGTCAATTAAAGCAATTGTTTTATTGTTCACCAACCCAACCATCACCGATAGTGAGCAGTACGTATACCCAAACATAAATGAAGTTAGAGTGACGATTGAGGGAGTCCCTAATAGTATTTATAGCCAGGGAATACCGAAAACAAGATTCTACGACGAACTAAAAAGATATTTCTCTACTAAAGACGACAAAAATAAGTTATGACCATTCAAAAGTTCTATAAAGACAAATTCGTCATAGATCTACGAAGTCACGAACAAAACAAAACAGGCCACAGGGAGTGCATCGTCAACACACAAAACGGTGTATTACTAGAAATCAGTAAAAATACTACCTGCGGTAACGTCAACTGTCACATCTTCGTCGTTAGTGAAAGACTAGTGAACTTTATTAATCGGGATCTTCAAAGAATTCAGTATTAAATTATTTAGTATATTATAATGAAGGTACTTTTAACATGCTAATTTCAGGAAAAACAAATTGCGGTAAAACTATATACTTATTAAATATGCTAGATAAAGATTATATGCATCCCTTTGATTATGTAATTTTAATATGTCCGACATTTCGATGGAATAAAGCATATCAAAACTGGAAATATAAAATGACCTTGATTTTATCGTTATTCAATGCGAGGATAATTTAGTTGAGGTCACATTAAAAATAGTGACAAAAACATATAGAGGGTCAAAAATCCCTTGTAATATTAGATGACTGTACTAGTGGTCAAGATGTAAAAAATCGTGTATCAAAATTAGTAAGTCCTGCCTTCTCATCAAGACATTACGGATTATGAACAGTAGTAATAACACAGCAAACAACATCAATAGCAAAACCACTCCGAGCAAACGTTGCCAAAGTAATAACATTTTTCACCCGAAATAAAGAAGAAATAGAAAGAATTAAGAAAGAATTCTTAGGTGACTTAGGTAATCATGAAATCAATTACCTCATTTAAAAAAATAAAAAAATACAATTACGTAAGCCTAGAAATCAATCTACGCTTCCCTAATGATCAGAAGGCATGAAACGAAGAGTAGTAACAATTTTTTAACTTTTAATGAATTTTCTCGGACTATAATTAACACTTACTTTAACGCCGACTTCTTCATACTCGTTAAAGAAGCTTTTTCAAACTTCAATATACTGTATTGTTAAACATGCTTTCTTCCTGAAGACGTAATGCATGCTTTAAAGGCAAAATACACTAAGATCTCTTGTTATTTATACGGTTGCTCTATTGTTTGATTGTTCATCAGGAATCGGTCGTGCAACAGCAAAGCTTTTAGCAAAATGTGGAGCCAATGTTATTGCTCTTTCAAGGACTCAGAGTGACCTGGATTCTTTGAAAAAAGAGGTAAGATTTTAATTTTTAAAGATTTCTTTAATTTATGTGTTAGTAATATTTGTGTTGAAATATATTTCCTTTCCTACTTTCCTCTGTTCTTTCCTTGCCTCCTTTTTCCAATCCCTTTCTTCCCTGTTTGCGTGCTTGTTTGAAACCACCACAACAAAACTCAACAAAGTCTCTTGAAATAGATGGAAAATGCATGATTGACCGAGGAATATCATTTATTACTTGATTAGGTTCTTTTAATAAAGACGATTCCCTTCTCAATTGAGGGATATGAGAAGATATTCACAAAGGAATGTAAATCTCTCATTCTTAGATTTTTACCTTACTCGTCAGGAGCGGGTTTTTATTTGACAGAGAAGAACTGATACAAGAATTTCTTTCTTTTCTGAACGAATCTGATGTTATGTGATAAAAATAGCACACTCTCGTCTCTGTCATGTATTCGATAATTAGCTTCGTGCCATCTGAATAAAGTATTGCAATGTTACATGAAGTAAACCAAATTTCCACTACCTTCTTACTCTATAATATCATAATGAGTGAAGTCCTGGTCCAGCTACCAATGATGGTCCTTGAATACACAATCGCTGTTGTACTAAGCAAGATTGTCTAGGTGGCAGGTTTGATTCCTGCCAAAGGCAGGAATTTCTAAACTTTTATTTTTCTGCAGAAGCCTGAGTTTTATCTTTGTAGGCTTTCGCTCCACTTACCTCTTATTCGTCAGAAGCACGCGACACTTATATTGTTCTAATTGTATACTCAAATTCACTTCACATGGATGTCCGTGATTGTCTTAAAAATATTTTGTTCTATCAATTAAATGAATTTCGAACAGCACAGGTTGGTCGCAATAGCGTTCGTATGCAGATACTTTGCCATGCAGACAAAAACATTGGCAGAATCAGGAAATAGAAAAGAATACTGCTTCTGATTGAAAAGAATACGATGTCTGCTTTTTTAATTGTTGCAGAACCGATGGTAAAATAGAAGTTCATCCGATATCAATTTGCCATGAGAATGACCGGTACTCCATTTGCTTGTTTTCTACATTAACGAACGCCAGAAAAATTAGAAATTGATTCAGCTCTACTATACAAATCCAAGTACTCTATACGACTTCACATTATCCCGGAACGTTCTTTTGCGGGGCTTTTTGGAAGGTAGATTGACTTTGGCACTTATTCAGATGTCTCATCCCAAATCTGAAGTATTCAGCAATTTGTTATCAACCGCTCCTTAATTTTAGATCCCTACCAATCTGAAGACTATCTGCGCTGATTTATTGAAGTTGGATGACGCAATTAAAGCTATTGAATCTACTGGTGATCATATTGACTTACTGGTAAATAATGCTGGATATGTCCTTCGAAAGTATGTTTTGGATGTCACAGAAGAGGATTTTGATAAGTAGGTTTGACCAAATATTTTTTTAGATTAACTGTAAAATTAGAAATTGGTTTAGTTAATTCATTTATTAGGTAAATTTTTTATTTATCTCGTTTGTATACTATATGTATTTCCAGATCAATGCTCATAAATGTGAAGGCTCCACTTCGCATAAGTCAGGTAATCGACAAACTCATATTAAAAGGAGAGCAAATGAAAAGCAAAGAAAGGGGATGAAATTCAACAAAAAGCACAAAGGAATGCAAAGCAAGGAAAGCAAGAAAAAGACTGGAGGGAAAAGGAGGGCAGAGTTGGGGAAAAAAGGAAAGGGAAGCGGTACGAAAATGTGCTTGGTGAGAAAGAGCGGTAAAGAGGAGAAAGGTTGGAAGAGCAACCAAACAATGCATGAAGATTGCAGAATGAGGGAAAAAGAAATGAAATAAATGATATACAAAATTGAAAAAAAAAGAAATGAAATGAAAATACAAACAAGAAATAAAAGATAGATCAAATTAGAGGTAAGCAAAAGAATACGCGTGATAAAAAAGGAGGAAAGTAAGAGATTAAAGACGGAATTAAAGATGGGAAGAGGGATGCATGATTGGATGGATGGTAGGCATTTACACATTGTGCTAGCATTATTTAGAGTATTTTAGCAAAGAAAAAGCATCGAGAATAATGCTAGCATTTTGGCAAGGAACTGGCTTAAGTTACCGTTAATTCACTAATTATATAATTATTTATAAACAGAAGGTTACTACTTTTTGCTTTGGTAAAATAATGATAACTAATCTTAAATGTTTGCTCCCTAATACCAAATCAGATAAACTAGAATTTAGAGTAGAATAGATTGAAATTTGAACCGTTAGAATTAACAGAGTTCACCATACAAGTTTGCTTGGACATATACAATCTTTCAGACAGTTCTTCAGATAACTGTACAAATAGTAAATAGTGTTTTTTCAGGAACATATCCAAGAGCTACAGGAAAGTCTTCCGTCTGAAAAGAAAAGGGCCTTTTGGTGAATAGTTGCTTGTGTAAATGATTACGTGATGAACAATAAATGGATCCTAAAAAAGAGAAAGTTTCGTTTGGTCCACAAAACCTGTTGTACAAAACCGGTTGTTGACCACATCCCAATAGTACCCAGAGCTCCTACAGTGTGGGTTGCTGGACCAAGCTCTTGTATACGGTTTGCAGCTAATTTACTTGATTGGTTTAGTGTTTCTTTAAGTTTCTGTCGTTGTTAAGTTCGATCATACCTCGCACCCATATAACGTGGCATGAATGCCGAAAAATTTCCACAAACTAGCTCCACGGACAAACTGGACTTTAGCCCCTAAGCCGCATGATTCCATGACGACTTTTTTATCTCTGCTTCATTAAGAAACCACTTTTTTGTTACCTTGAGAAGTTTTTTCATTTGTGTCGTCTTCCCAAACGTAACCACCGCTGCTTTGCCTGGATTATACTGAAATTGCCATTTGCTGCTATAGTTTTCAATGGTATTGATCATACACTGTAAACCTAGAATTTGTAATAAAAGCAGTATCCGGTAATCGGCATGTGACTAACACAGAGTTACAGCAAATACATGTATATTCGACAGTTAAATGATAGCCAGTAGGCTTTAAAACATCAGGAATATATTCATTAAAACAGAGGAACAGCCAAAACACCACCTTGCCTTGCCCCTTGTATAATTGAAAACGTAGGCGATAATTACCATTCAAAGAAACTCAGTAGCTCATATTCTGGTACCATTTTTTAAAGAATTCGCTATGATATTCCCTTCATTCCAATGTTGAAACGCTTAAGAAACAAACCGTCCAACCTAACAGTATCAAAAGCTTTTATCTCTTACCCGAAGGTGTTTTTTAAAGTGATGACAATGACAGAACAATTAAAACTGAGAAATTGCCCGGAATTGAGGACCCCTCTCCCACCTCAGACTCTCGTAAGTGTACCGTTTAAGTAAGGGACCTAGAACAGAGAGTGCGATGAAGAAATAAAAAACAGTCCAGAAATAATTCAGATGAGGTAAATTTTAATTTCTTGCTCAATGGAAACTATTAAGGAAACAAAAAGGGGAAAAAATTGATTGAGATCAAGCATAAACAAAGAAAAAAGAAAAGAAAAAGAAAAATGTGATGAGAGGAAACCTAAATCCTTGATAAAAATAATCTACAGCCAAGTCAACCAGAGCACAAATACATTGGGACAATACTGAGAATTTTTTATAGTTTTACCCTTTATGCGACAATTTTCTCGGAGGTCTCCACTTGATAGAGAAAATCGTCGGGCATTACACAAAGTAAGATGTAGTAAGAAACAAAATGCAAGTGTACTACCTAAAGGTTAAATGTTCGTCACAATATCTCCACATTTGCCTCTTTCATTCCGAATAAAGTCTTATACAAAAACTTTTCACAGGAATTACCTTGAACAGGTTTAACAAATGCTAACAAAGCCATTTTGTCATATAAAATAATAAGTGCGGACTATCGTGTGGTTATACAATAGCTGTTATTACAGTTGAGCCCGTGGTTAAATATCCTTTTGTTTTATAAAACGAGGCAAACGTGGAAATGAGGCAAAAGGACCAGAATCTTTCTTCTCGTTTACAGGCCAAAACGATAACAACTGTAATAACAACTATTACTTTGTTTAATTGAGTTGTTGAGACGATCGTTAAAAGTACAAATGGTTATCCACGGAATTATTTTCTTGCATTTCTGTGTCTTTCCGTGTTTTTAAATAAATCTTTTCGCGTATTTTTCTTCATCAATGCTCAGATCCCTTGACTTTGTCGAAAACTTTCGCAACAAAAACTTTGAAATCTGGACACCAAGTAAAACAATTTATTTATTTGTTCAACAGCAAAAACAACATTATGGGTCTATAGCTTACACCCATTCGTACGACAACGAAGTCTTTAATAGTTTCAAACTACAATATCCGATAGCAAACAAAAGCCAGTAAAAAAATTAAGATGTTTAGCAACTTTACCTTTAAATCACGTTCCTTGTCCTTTGGTTATGAAGGCGTCAACAAAATTTCCCTGAAATAATTTCAAGAACCCTGGCGGTCATTTCGCCTTGCGTTCATAAACCACCCAAAACAAATTTTTACAATAAAGTTAGAAAAGGTATCGAAAAGGTAAAGAAAGAAAGAAAGAAAGAAAGAAGGAAAGAACGAAAGAAAGAAAGAAAGAAAGAAAGAAAGAAAGAAAAAGAAAGAAAAAATAGCGTGAAATAAGAAGAATTAGTGAATTATTTTATACGTTGAATTAAATATCCTTTAATCACAGCTCATCGCCCGCAATATGATCAAGAATGGATCGGGTGGAGCAATCGTAAACGTGTCATCGATTGTAGCAGATTTTGGTGGAAGTCGCTTCTCACCATATGGTATGTTTTTATGTCCTTTATCAAAAATCATATGCATAGCCATATTTTCTTTAAACTGAGGTTGAGATCGATGGAGAGGTGATCAGTTGTAGTATGACTCATGAAATGATACATAATATGAAGAATTTTTGTTTTTCCACCCTTAACCTTTTGCGTAAAGTACCCTTATTTCAATTTAAAATTGAAGTTGTCATGGTTGTACATCTGTACTAATTTCGTCTATGAAAATTTGCCATTCTAATTTGTTCAGTTTAGGTCTATAACCTACCTTACCGTGGTTAGATTTACATATCATAACGCAAAGTACCAATAAAGTATAAATAACTAATTAGATAAAAGATTTTAAAAACTAGCTACAATTAATACAATGGATCTCCTGCATAGTACGATTTAATTGATGATTCAAGAATTATAATGAAATTGAAAGAGTTTACGGAGAGAGTTTAATGTCGCCATTATTTTGTGATTTGGTCATTGTGAAAATCGTATTTAGGAATATCAGATTTTAACTAAGATGGAATGTTTATCAGCTTATTCGCTGTGTGTCCCAACAAAACTTACTTTTGCTTTGTTGGTGCTCCCCAACTCAATTCATTGATATATGTCATCTGTTGGGTAACCAATGACCAAAGTTACACAAATAAAAGAGAAAAGATAAAAATAAACGAAATTTTGAGAGCAGGGGTGATGTCTTTGCTCTGCTTCCTGCTACTCTTAAAAACAAAATCAAAAAGAAATGAAAAAAGAAAATCATTAAGATATTAATTCCGACGACTTATCTAGCATTGGCGTTTATGGCTTCATATAGTTTGCAGGAGGTGGATTCTACCGCTGTAACTTCTATAATATTGTGTGTAAATGCACAATACAGTTGTGAAATATTGCAAGTGCTATCTATATCTACCATCTGAATTTTGGGCTGAATTATGACAGCATAGTGGCCTCATAGAAACCTTTAACGTTTTACGTCGTGTGCTGCTTCATCCGCTCGATGTAAACGCATGTGAACAGACACCGTTCAACCCTGGGTGAATTTCTCAGCACATGCTACTTCTGAGTCCATTCATTTCTGAGTGAATAAGGCTTTCATTTTCAGAGTATTTCGGGTGTATCCCTACAGACAGGAGTTTGAATTTCGGTTTGAAAGGTTGGGAGGTGGAATCTTCTCGGGGATTTCTAGAGGGCGGAGAAAGCATTCGGTCTTGTTCAGCGTTTAGATCTGGGGTTTGTCGTAAAGAATTTGATCGCACTCCTCTTGATTTGGTAGATTCGCTAGCTACTATATCACTTATTGACCTCCCAACTTTGATAGAGATACACCAACAGCATTTAACTCTCTTGGTATAAGTGCAAAAGGGTTTAAATTTCTCTCGAACCTTCACCGTCTGACAGGTCATCAAGGCTTGGACTTGTCATGTAAGCGTTCTTTTAGTTATCTGCTATGGCAAACTACCGTCATGCTTGGTACGGTTTATTTTCGCGAAAGATATCTAAAAGGACAATTATACTCCATGATAATCTTTTGCTACTGCACTGGTGCAGAAGCTTCGGTTGATTTTGTCGACACTGAAGCGAATCTGCCTGTGCTTGACAAATGACTTTAGCGAGCTCATTTGCCGTTTTTGAATTGCCTTTCTGTTCGAAAAAATCCAAAGCATCCTGCATCGCAGATATCGCTGCTCAATACGAGGAAAGCTTTGGCACTGCAGGAATTTCCTCAACCTTCGTCATCGTTGCTATCTTCATTCTGCTCACTCGCAGTGGTTAAATTCGCCTGTTCCTGTTCATGTTCTACTTGC
>JBAHVQ010184852.1:0-15660 GCA_036872915.1 Nanipora kamurai | reverse complement strand
TTAGTGCTACTCCGAGTGACGAATCATACCGGACAAGTAGAGAAAACTCTACTTGGCCCGGCAGGGATTCGAACCCGAAGTAACATCAATTTCGCTCGGAGTAACACTAACATCATTATTCTTCACCCTAGTTCATCTTCTACTCTAGCCAACGTTTGTGTAATTTGCTGTTTTACTGACAACATAGTTGTTAAACCTTGCAGACTCAAAGTCTAGTCAAATTTGTTTTTATAATCATATTACATTAAGTATTATTATGTGAAGAAAAAATAGATCAAAATGTACACAAATTAAGTTTATAATCGATAAACCGGGCCGAAAACGCAATCTCGTAATAAAAATCAAGACCCAGACAATGATTTTAAATAAGGCCATGTTAGAGGATATATGGAAAATGGTATTTCCGTTTTCCGTTATACCATTTTCCATATGTCCTCTAACATGGCCTTATTTAAAATCATTGTCTGGGCTTTGATTTTTATTACAAAATTAAGTTTATATACAGTATACATTGGCAAGGGCAGCTAAAGGTAGTCAAGATATGTATACATTGCAGATTAATTTGAAGGGATGTCCCCAATCCTTGCGGGGAGACCTCTTGAATGATATGAGTTCAAGAGAGCACTTCCAACTTTCAGTTTTACAGAACTTTCCAAACATCCAAAGTACACATTTCCCTTCAAGAGAAGTAATGTCGGAAATCTCGCTTCACTTGAATTGATGCCACTCAAAATTATCTGTTTAGTGCAAAAGGTCGATAAGGCCAGTACTGACAGACCAAGTTATAACCAACAAGTTTAAATCCTTTTAAAAATATGTGTTGTATTCACAAATTAGTGGTTTAAGAAGGTTTGGAATGTTGAGGCCATGAATTTTTGAGGATACAGTATTTTTGCCCATAAATAGAAGTCTTTTCGGATTTTGGTGATTCTTAGTGAAAGTGATTCAGGAGCAATTACTACTGTATCTAAGAAATAAAAGTCTGCCTATTTATTAAATACAAAATTTCCCAGCCTATTGAGTATTTGCACATGAAATTAATCTATAGGGACCGGAAAAAATATTAATATTGGGAACATTTTCTTCGCTATACTTTTGGAACAAGAATTTATTGGATTTCCAAAACATTTTATAGGTGGAAAACAATGAACTTGAGTTTGACCATTGCTTGGCCTCACTGGATATGGCTGATAAAATAAAACATTTACAAAAGGTTTTAAGAGAAAAAATGCCTCACACGAGACGAGGTAAGAACTAAGTGTTTATCCTGCTGTGTTCAATTAAAGTGTATATGAAATGAAAATTAAGTTTTCTTTAGGTGAAAGAACTCTTGAAATTATAGCCCAACATCTTTTACACTTTTTCCATATCTCACTTCGTTCTTGAGATATTAGGATGTATTTGATATGTAAATTACACCTTGCATACGTCATGGCGTATAATGAATTATAAAAAAAATTACCCATATCTTTGAAATTATTCTATTAAATCACTAGAAACTTCGTCTGTTTAGTGTTATGAGGCAAGTAGACCCACATTCACAGTTTATGTGACATTCTTCAATAACTTCAACAATATTGCTAATTTTAGAACAACTTATAGTATTATGCACCGTGACATATGCAAAATGCAATTTACATATCAAACAAATCTAATTAATATCTAAAGAACAAAGTGAGATATGTAAAAAGTGTAAAAGATGTAGCGTTATAATTTAATTTTCATTTCATATACACTTTAAGGACAAATATCGCCATGAACAAGTTCGTATATCAAGAACACTGAAGGCGGGTAGCTTGGGTGGGGCTCAAGATCCCTGCCAATGTTCCCCAAACATACACTCTCCTCATTTCGTTCAATTCTTGCAACGAGGTTTCTACCGGTTCACATTCTTTAACCGTTGGAAACTTTGTTGCAAGATAACAAGGACGCAAATGGGCTACGAGAAATGAAAAACTCCATGGTCTGGCTTGGTTTGCGAACTATTGATCAGGTGGCAGAACATATCCTGAAGCTTTACTGAATGTATCGAGTGCAAAACTAGTACATAATGGACGACCAACAAACATTCGTCAACTTCGTAACCTCAGAAAAACGATTTCTGAGCCCTAGACGGGAGTCAAACCCGCAACCTTGTCGTGAGCGATGAGACGCTCTAACCATTGAGCTAAGGTGCAGGTTTGTCGCAATTACTGCCTCAGCGGAAGTCACGATATGATAAATGCTGAACGCTAATCTGGTTCGTGTGCGAGCTTGATGCATATCAGACGACCAACGAACGTTTCCGAGGTTACGAGCTTGACGAACGTTCTTTGGTCGTCTGATATATACCAAGCTCTCGCAAGAACCAGATTAATGTTCATCATTTAGTATTAGTGCATAACGGCTTACGCTTTAAGTTTGGCTAAGAAAAGAAAATCCTCGACGGATCAATCGGACCTAGCCAATTTCAGCTTCTTAAGGAAAACTGGAAAAAGCGTACCAGCAAAGCCAAAAAATCACAGGAAGTTTGGATTCAAGCGCAATGGTCACATGAACGAACACAACGCTTGAATTCAAGCTTCTTGTGATTTTTTGGCTTTGCTGGTACGCTTTTCAACTTGTTCCTTAAGCCATGTTACTTAGACAGACAGTGAGCTACACGGACCTTGACATTGGCATTGTACAGCTAACCCACGAATGAAACGACTTTTAGTTCGGGCCAAAACGACTTCGAGTGGGAGACAAAAAGACTTTAATGTGGGAATAAAAGGAATTTGACGACTTTCATATGGGACAAAACGACTTCGAGTTGGGTGCCAAAACAAGTCGAATTAGGAGTGTCGAGTAACGGGCGAAACGACTTCGAGTAAGCGGCAACACTACCTCGAGTAAGGAACAGAACGACTTTAACTTGGGGGTTATATGACATCGACTTAGGGCAAAACAGGGCAAAACAACTTTCAAAGAATTGAGAGTGAATGTTGGATGTAGGATTGGATCCGAAACGACTTGGAGTTGTGGACAAAACTAATAGGCTAAATGGCGTGGGTCGAAACAACCTTAATTGAAACGACTTGGGGCAAGTTAATGTCATAAATTGCTTGTGGTTCCATTTCATTAAGACAAGTCGTATATAATGTGTAAACAAGCTCATTATAAAACCTGCTACTCAAGATTTATTTTTAATCCTTTTTTCAGGAAGCGTAACAGGCAATTTGGAGGACGCTATTCGAATTTTCAAGCATACTCGTGTTTATAAAACTGACAAATACGGTTATGTTAACACAGGCATTGGTCTGGTAAGTAATCTATGTCCAATAAATTGATTGAAGTGTGAACAGTTGTATTCGTGTACTTTTCTGGATAAATTTTCTGTTAGTCTTATGGTGGATGGAACTGAGACGCTGGTGGCGCCGCTAGATTTAAATTATTGGAGGAAGGGACAAAAGTCTAGCATACCCTCCCTCACCAGGAAAATATCATTTGATATCACCCGAAAGTTATCATATCGTGACTTCCGCTTAGGCAGTACATATGACGAACCTGCACCCTAGCTCACCATCTCAGTCGTGGTAGCTCAATGGTTAGAGCGTCTCACTGGTCATCAGAAGGTTGCGGATTCGATTCCCGACTAGGGCTCAGAAATCGTTTTTCTGAGAGAACGAGCTTAACGAACGTCTACTGGTCGTCTGATATTTACCATGCTCCCACATGAACTAAGTTCGTGTTCAACATTAAGTATCACGCGAATGTCTTGGTCAAAGAGACGGCTGTTGTTGAGGCCTGTAAAATAAGTTAAGAACACGGGACAATAATTAAATTCTTCAACAGATTTAATCAAATAAGAAAGACCTAAGACAAGTTTGAAATGGGAGCTAGCTCCTCGCAAAATTTACCCAGGTCCCCCCTGGCGTCGCCTATGAGAGACGCTGTTCCCAGTTGACTCGATAGATCAATTTTCCCATACTTACAGACAACATGGAATGGCTCGAAACTTATTATTGCTGGTTCGATGTCCAGAGAATAAACGAACCCGTACTCTGGTTGTCAGAACCAAACGACACGTCCTAGTCTATAGGAAGCAAATTTAATTTGGGTGTTTTTTTTTACACGGTTAAGGTGGCTCCATACAGTTCCCGAAAAGTGCTGGCTGCAAATTTGCGACCTGAAAACGTGTGCATATTTACTTTGGAAGGAGAATAAAACTGAATGTAATACATACAAACGCATTCCAGGCATCCGAAAATATGACGAAATAAGGTGTCCAATTCGTCGATATGGCAACAGTGGCGTGCTTACTAACATGGCTGCTATTCACTGTCAGTTAGCTCTATATATGACTGGAGGGAGAAAATCGGATTTGAAGTTGTCGAAATTTTATGCTGTGGCAACAGTGGCGTACCAAAATGGCTACTATTTACCGTCGGTTAGCTCTATATTTGACTAGAGGGAGAACTTCAGTTTATCGGCCAGACGAAAAGTGAAGCGAAACAAGGCCGAGATGGAAGCCAATTTTGCACGTCAGTTACAAGCCCCTACACAGTCTTGAGCCTGGAACTCAAGAGATCATGCTGGAACTGACGTGCAGAACCGCGCAGGGATCCGAAACTGACGAGCTAAATCACCTCCATGTCCGCCATGTTTGGCTTTGCCTGAGATATCTCTCCAGTCAAACAGAGAGCTCTCTGTTTACCGTTCAGTCTAACTTACTTCCGGAAAAAAAGCTTTGGTGACTCCTGTTTTCTTTCATAAAAACTTTCCTTCTTTGATTGGTAATTAATAGGACAAATTAAAAAAATTTCTGTAGATTTTTTTTCTAAAAGAGAAAAAAAACCCATTTTTTTAATAATTAGCTTAGCAGCCAGAGAAAACTCCATAAGAGCGTGCAGGCTGAGCAACAACGTGACCGGTACTTATGTTTATGTGATAAAAAGGTTAAAATATCTTTAAAATAAGCAAAACTCGTAAGTGTCTAACGTTTTCAACTAGTTAAGTCATCAGACGACCAGCGAACGTTCGTCAAGCTCGTTATTTCAGAAAAACGATTTCTGAGCCCCAGACTGGAATCGAACCCGCAAACTTCTGAAACCGCAATCTTCAGTTAATTCGTATTCAGGATAACTTGTATCGGTCGCACAGTTATATCACGTAATTGCTCTTCTTAAGAATTGGTACTTTCCCTTTTTATAACCATGTTAGCAGCCTTTCCTCCGCACATTTATCAAACCTGGCGACGATTAGAATATTTTCATTTCGTTACGTTGTTTCTTCTGCAGCTTAGCTTTTCATTAGAAGATCTTCGTCGCAATGCTGACGCAGTGATAAATGCAGTCGAGACCCACCGCAAATCCTCCAAAGGTATTAAATGTATAGGAGTTAGCTAGGCATAACAAAGTTAGTTGTGTAAACAATTTAGCTGTGGTGACCAGCAAACTTAGAGGCCCGTACAAACGCTTCCAGCAACACCCAACACTGCTGGGCCCGACAGTGTCTGTGGGCAGTTTTTTGATGGAGTTAGTGGTAATGTTCAAACGCTCCCATCATGTTTGGTCGAACAATGTTAATTCCTTGTACGTTTCCATGGCAATATAAATAATTCAATTCTATCCGACGATTGTGCAAGAAGGATAACCTTTAAACAGCACTTGGTTGGCTCGTTTTGTACGACAGGCATAGAATTGTCTTTCGTGTGCATTTTTATTGCTTGGAATTTGAGTTAATAAAATTACATCTGCTCTTGCGTAGGATTGTCCGTTGCTTTAGTCGTTATGTGGCTCGACCCATCATCGTGCTTGAGTTAATATATCATACACGAGAAGGAGTGTTTGATCCGATAGCCAAACACTGAGAAGTGAGTTGAAATACGAGGCGACAGCCGAGTTTTTTAACCAACTTCGAGGTGTTTGGAAATCAGGTCAGACTTGACTTTCTAGTGCATGATATGATTTCTCAAACAAATCCGTATTTGAGGAGAAAATCGGGTTTAAAGTTGTCGAAAGTTTATGCTTATTAAAGTCACATATCCAAACGCCGTCCCGGTAGTGATTCCCTTTGTGCTTTCCTGATGAATTAACAACGAAAAGCTCGTTCTTCAAGCTTTATCAAAGCTCAGAAAAGTTGTGAGTTCCCCAACGGGAATCGAACCCGCGTCTCCCGATTGCCGGTACGGTTGTCTTACCACTAGACCGTCAGGGCTCGACAACAAATCTGAGGTAAATGAATTATTGAGTTTGAGAAGCTTTGATGAAGTACGGAGTCAATGGAACGAAAGCCTTGTTGTCAAAAAATTTGCATGGTAAATACCACAAATAGAATTGAGTTAATGTTAGGTGTTGTTAGCAAACAGTATCGGGCGCGTTTGCAGTTGCCTTGGCAGTCAGAAAGCAAGCACATCTTATAGTTCTGTAACAGGAGGAAATGTATGTAACAGCTGTATACATTTAAAACAGTTTTAAGACAGTATGTTGACAGTATACTTTTAAGCTGTCACATCACTCGTATTTTCTCTGTTTGTGTTTGGAAGTCAACTGCCAGTAGTTTCTACAACTTATACTGGGTACAGGAATACTTTTCGAAACAATTAACACAGCGCAACTTACATGACCATTTTTCCTACTGTAGGAGAATTTATCAGAAAAATCAGTATGACGTCTACAAAAGGACCGGGGCTCCGGCTTCTTCATGCGGAACTCATTCCTACGACGAGAGCAAAACCAAAAAGGATGTAGGCGTCGATAACAGCTAAGGCTGAAATCCTCCTTGGGATTTAATCTTGCTGAGCAAAGTTGGCAAGGTTCAGCACAGAATGACACTTATCTGTCAAACTTAACGTCAATATCTTGTTCAGCAATCAATCGGCGATCCCCCCAGCGTTATCTGTAATCCAAACATGTAACGATATTTCAGTCAAGTGTTCAGATAATGTAATAAATAGTAGCTACATGAATGCTTTTATATCAACATCTACATATGGACCATGAGGATTTACTCCTTCCTTGAGAGAAAAATACAATATGGTGGTATTAATGACAGTTAAAGCAGAAATGCTCCTTGGAATTTAATCGTGGTCAGCACAGTTGGTAGAACATCAAAGATACCGTCACATATCAATACCTTGTTGAACAGTTTATCAAGAAATGTTGTGATCTCCTTGGTGTTGCTTACATTACAAACATGTTGAAATATTTATGTGAATTGTTTAGATACTGTGCTGAATACCAAGAGAAATGGTTTCACAGAAGTGATACATAAGTTTTCTTCTCCATTAGCCATGTGTTTAATGGTTAACTAGTGGTTGTATCACATTTACATGCACTCATTAAGCATGAATTTCTTTTGAATTTTCCTCATGAATTATTAATGAGTTTCACAAATTTATCTACGCGCTCTACCTTGCTTCGTATTGAGCACCCGATGACCTAGGGACGTTCACTAGACGACCAAGGGACGTTCGTCAAGCTCGTTTACTCAGAAAAACGATTTCTGAGCCCTAGACGGGAATTGAACTCGCAACCTTCTGATGATCGGCGAGACGCTCTAACCATTGAGCTACCAAGGCTCAGTTGGTGAGCTGTGGTGCAGGTCTGTCACATGTGCTGCGTAAGGGAAAGTCACGACATAATAATAATGATTGAAATATTAATAGCTGAACATGAACCGACTTTGTGTTCAGCTGTTCATAGTTTTGATGTAGTTTGACACTGACTATTAACGAAACGTCTTTTTAACAGTTACTAAACTTGGAATTGCCATGCGTTAATACTACTCACCGGACAAATTTTAATGACGATTTTTAGCAGACGTTGCACTGAAAATGTGATCCGCAAGAAGTGAACGATTTTTACCGAGGTCTCATTACGGGAACATTTCGCGCTAACGACGCCAGGAAAAACCAGGGCGCTTATATAATTATGATTATGATTGATTATATTATTGATTGTAATTAATTATGAAATTAAATGTAATTACATAACCGCTCTGGTAAAAACTATCCCGTCACTGGCGTAGCGAGGGGACAGGGGGAGGAAAAGATAGATGGAGGCCGGGACAGGAATACCAAGATGGTTAAGGTACGTTTACACACTACGATTATTCGGGCCGATTTCTGGTTTGGGTGCATGGTAATTAACAAAAAGCAGGCTAATTTGAGCCAAAGGAGCGTTCTGTTGACTTTTTCTCAACTTAACATGCACCGAATCCAGAATTCGGCCCGATTAACCGCAGTGTGCAAACCCAGCTATACCACCGAGACAGGAATAAAATTGCGCCCCCGCCAAAAGTTAAGGCTGGTTACGTCACTGCATCCGTTATAATACCTCCTTAATTAACTGAAATATTTTCAGTTCCCCGAGCTCCGTTATAAACTTTGCACGCCAAGTTGTAGTAAAAATATTACCATCAGGAGTACCAAAAGATTGACGCTTAATGAAGTAGGCTGTTTTGAAAACACTTTTTTGGGAGGTTTGTAAAAGCAGCAAAACCCTGTACTCTTGAAAGTGGTTGCATCTGCGCGCAGCTTGACACGCTGGAAACAGGTGCTTAGATAAATCAGAACCATGGACCAATATTCCATTCAAGGACCCACCATTCTCAACATTAATCCTAATCCTAAACCTAATCTACCCTATTTAGGAATAGGATCCAACGCCTAATAGTAATCTTAATGGCAATCTCAATTAAACTAAACATTCCCCTCAAAGGACCAACATTCCTAACACTAATCCCAAACCTATACCTAATCTTAATCCTAATCCTAACCTTAACCTGAAATATGATCTAAAGCCCTCTAGTTCTACTTTACATATACTTTTTATATTTTATTTTCTTACACCCTCCCCCCACCTCACAGTGGTCAATACGGGAAATATTTCACTGTTTATGAACCAATCAAATAGTACGATTTCTGGACCGCTGTACTTTGACCTTGAACAGTCAGACTCGGAATTAGACTCCCATTGCGATTCAGGTTTTCCCTCAATTTAGGACTAAAACGGATACTACCAGAGATATTTGACCGTCAAACTCACAGAGCTACAATAAAACGTGTTCCGAAATTGTGTTTTTATTTTTAATTAGTTCAAATTTAAACTGGTGATTGAGTTTTTATTTTTAAATAGTTCAAATTTAAACTGGTGATTTGCGTTAAGTCGCACGTCCAGACCACGCTTTCCGGCTTGCCGTTTCGTGGGTGGTATATGTAACAAAAGAAGGTTAAGATTACTCTTAGATCCCCCTGAAAACAAACTAATGAAAGTGGTTTCCGGGGGAGCTACATATTTAACATATCTACCGTAAGTTGACTTACCAAGAACATTGTACTTTGAACTATTCACTTGTCGAAACTGCATATAAGGTTATATCCTTGCCTCATCTTTACAAGTTGACCTTTGTGTACCTGACTTGCTTAGCCTTCGTGGAGATTTCAGTGAGCAAAAGTAAGTATTAAGCGTACGAGGTAGCGTAAGAATTTTGCTGGCAGCAATCTGGCCAAAACAGTAGCTCGTTGGGGGTAACTTTATGAAAAAAAGAATTTAAATTTGCAGTGCTTACGGTGATCTTGTTATGCAGGCTGAGGCCAGGAAGTTTCAGTACATCTTATTATCAATGTTTTGTAAATTGTCTGTCAGAAATTTCCAATATGTTGGACTTGCTTGCGCAAAACAGCTTGTTGACTTTACTCCTTTGCTCAAAGAGGAGCCACTAGTGTAATTAAATTGTAAAGTATACTTGGATTGAAAGGATAAATTGTTTTCTCTGAATCACTGCCGAAAATTTTAATATTACGTTTAATGTTACTGCTTGACAGCTTCACATGGTAGTAGCTGACAAAAGAACGCAATGACGTCGAAGCGAAGTGGTCGTTGTACAGCTATTAGGCAACGTTTTAATTAAGGTCTATGTTTGTCTCGTACTTCATTTCTTGCTTCGAACTTTGAGAGTATTTTCATAGACATTAAGCTACTGTACAAGTCAGATTTGTTATTTGTTTTGAAAATACAAGGATAGTTTTCGTCCATTGAACGTAGGGTTGGCTAAATGACAAGGTTGACTTCTGGGCATTTTATACATTTTTCATTGCTTTCAGTTCACGGCCATGATTTCGCACGTTTTTTAGATTAACTGTGGGCGATCACAATGCTAATTAACAAGTCTATGCATATCAATTAATGTTTGTCCCTTGTTAAGCCAGATCTTTATCTCTTGGTCCATTATATGTATTAGGGGCTGCATAAATATTTACATAAAAAACCATGCCATGGGAAGAAAGTCCCTTTGCACTTTTAACAGCTTGCGCTAGAAACACTGGTTGCACTTTCAGTATCAACCACAGTCAGTTGTTTTGCAATAATCAAGCAACAGACACAAGGTTCAATGATCCTGGCATGATTTTGAAGTGATCATAATTATGGTTGTTTGGAAGAAGTTGTCTACTTTAGTTTATAGTGTGGGCCCAAACAGGTGAAATAATTCAATGAAAATACAAAAATTGCAGTAGAGAAGTATCATCAATAAATGCTTTTGCTGTCTTTGTATTAATACATTTGTTGCACATTAGTTCTTTGTTCAAGAGGCAAGCAAGGGCTAAATTAGAGGCATATGTGAGTGCCAAAGTGGTGGTAAATATATGGCAAAAAATGCCAAAGTTTGTTTTTCTTGTTTTTTGATTGGGCTAATAGTTCTTGCACAATGGCAAGGAAGTCATAATGTTTACCAATTGTATAATCCAAGGTAGCAGGAAATATTACTTTTGTTCTACCTTGGGGAAAAAATGAAAATTGGAAGTAGATGGTCAGATTTTACAGTTTTTCGCAACACAGCCAGGTGAATAATCAAACATGGTTTTATAGTACTCTGGGCTTAAAAATTTTTGAACATAGCTTACAAAATGTCTGTTCTTGACCCAACATTTCAATACTCTTGTCTAATGTGTTCGTCGGGAGTGATCAATCTGAATTTGAGGTCCCTATTTATTTTTTTATATATATTATTTATATATTATTTTTTATAAGGATATAATATAATAGACCTATAAATAATCTAAGAGTATAATTTTTAGGAGAGGATCAACCTCTCTAACCATCCCTTTGGCTGCAACTCTGCATTCTGTAAGAAGACCAGCATGATTCAGTCTTGTGTATAACAATGACAGTTGCAAAATATGCAAAATAAACAGAATGGAGTTGGGACGTGTTGTTACCCTTGCTTAGTCTATGCATTTTTGGCAGGTCTCATCATGCTCATCAGAGTTTTACTGAGGTGACCATGGCAACCAATGCATAGATAGGAAATAGTGGGCAAGGGTGCATACATCATGACAATGACATGAAAGCAGAATGTGTGTAAACAGCGCTGAACAACATGTGTGAGACCAAAGGGTAGGGAAACTGTCAAAAATTACAGTTCATAAAACTGATAAACATCACATTTCATTCTGACAAAGGGCTGTTACTTGAAACATCAGTTTTACAAACTTGAACTTTTAGCTGTTTTCCAACCCTTGGGTCTTATACATAATCGTGCTGTTTACAAGGCCACCCAAAACCAGCTATTTCATTGTTTTAATCTGCTTAATGCCCTGCAAATTTATCCAGCCATTTTTTTATAGTTTCTTTGTAATTGGATGATAAAGGTGATTCTAAGAATCCAAAAATGTCATCAGTGAAGGTATTATATGTTTTAGGATCCATAGTGGAGTTCAGTTCACATGCCTTTACATGCCATTATTTGTTACTGTCTCCCCTCTCTTGTGGCAAATGAACAGCTTCAATAGCATTTTTTTAAACAATAAATTATCATCAAAGTACCCATGTTAAGCCAAATTAAGCCTTTATCAGGTACTGTTGCCATTTGGCAACATATTAATTTTCATGCAGCTGATGCCAGACAATTTTATTCATCGAGGGAAGACCTCCTGAAAAACTTTTAGAACTGGTGGTAGTTTGTTTATACCAATTTTTCTATAAAAAGAAATGAGTGGGTGTGGCTAAAAGCTTTTATAAATGACAAAGAGCTCTTTGTTGAACATGAAATGATAAACTAAGATGGTGTACTAATAGCACCAAAATCTTTTTATAGATAGGCTGGTATGCATCATGTAAGCTTTTATTAACTTCAATAAGTACTAAATATACCTGATATAAGAACATAGTGTATCATTTATATTACTTTGTTAGCAAAAATTTCCCACATGTTTTAAATTTTACCAAGAAAAAGATTTAATTAGCTAGCAAATGGCACTGTAGCCAGCCCTGCTCCCAGTATTATATTTTAGCAATTTTGAAAGAAACTGTGTTGAGTTAAAGGGCAAACTGGATCCACCTGTCATATACCAGGAACTTAACATTATAGAAATGGTGTATGGGTTTAGTGTGTAGATCGATCAGTGTTCAAAATTCGCAGTATCTCAGTATCTTGAGGATACCAGAATTTAAATTTGATATGGTATGAAAAATTGCTGAAATGCCAATATCCCATGGGTACCACCAAAAATGACTGAAATCTCATTGATTGAGAACCTATTACTCATGAATCTCACAACATACAAACCTACCAACGCTTTATTTTGACTTTGGGAAGGAAATGTGGATATTAAGGTCTTCTCTAATCAGCAATCAGATGCAGTTAATTAACCAGTCAGGAGTTAACCTGAAAGATATTAACATCTGCAAGTCTATTCCTCAAGTTTATGTTTATTAAAGTCTACCAGTCCTCAGCTTCTATGTTTTTCTTTTGGAAAAGCAACTGGACGTATGTGAAAAGGGGATGCCAGATGTTCAGTTGGGATATCAGATTCTGTTATGGTGGTTTCTTCAGAAGATATCAATCAATAGATCTAATTTCAAGCATCAATTGGTTTTTAGAAGTAATCTTAGGATTTAAATTTGTTTAGTTGCTTGAATAACATTTGACAGGTCATAGCATACTTGTTTTATTATTTTATTATTGTTATTTTTATTTTTACGGCTATGCTAAGAGAAAGTGGTGAAAATGATACTATAGATAGTTTGTACATAAAAATATACTCATATCTCTAAGAACTACTAGTGTGCTGTGAAATAAGTAAGAAGAAGTGAATTAGATTGTGCTGTACAATGTGCAAACTATGTAAATTTAAACAAAAACCATTAGATGCTTGAGCCACAACAAAGAGAATCTTACTCAGTGATGGCCGTCTGGTGGTTAATTAATCATCTTCCAGCTAGCCTGGTATGCTCTGGTGTTGTATTTTACTTAGGCTAATACCATAATTTTTAATCCTTTGCTGGTTAAGGACACACTCTGGTATTCTATTGTGACCAATGCCAGGTGATTTTACTAGCCAAAGGGTGAGCCTATATATCAAACTATGACACCAGTAATTGATCTACAGTAAGAATTTAAGAGTGAGCAGTGGAGAACAAATCACTGGCAAAATGCTACTCTAGTTCATGGCAATAGTAAATGCTGAAAGAGTTCTCCATGATGAACCCCAAGAAGATTGACTACTTTCTTGAAGTGGCCTCAAAAAGTTGTGAAATGTATTTTGAATTGTTGATTATAAATTTTAATGTAATATTTGAAACTCAAACTACCAAAAGAAGAAAATGAAGTATTGACATTTTGAAGAAAAATACCAGCGTGTGACTTCTGATCCAGTTATCTATTTGTTAATGCAGCCAATAATGACATGTTTCTGTCTCCAAACATTTTGGCTGTATTCTCTGTTAATGAACCCTGCTAAAATACAGCCACTCCATAACCGTGAACACTCATGTTGCTGATTTACGTGTACATGTCTTTGTTTATATCTCATCAGCGGTGTTAATATTTCTTATGGTTTCAAATGATTGAGTGTTGTAAGACATATTAAATTTTGTTCATAAAAGATCAATTTTGAAGATCCCATGACCCCAAATACAACATTAAACGCACTGTTTGTTGTATAAAATATTTAGGTGTTAGAGAACAAACCTATAAACTATTTTTATCATATGATTGGAGCTATGCTTTCTGTATACTGGTACATTTATACAATTATATGACCAACATGATTGTACTTTCTCATTTAAATCCTGTTATGGTTTAATATGTGAAACAGAAGAAAGAAAGGACCATGTTTTTTTTTTATTTTACAATTAAATTCAATCCAGGTCCCATAAAATAGTCTCATATATATATCATAATAATTGATTGATGTTACATTGTCACAATAAATGTAAAACATTAGTTAAAAGCCCAAATCTGTTACCATAAAAATGGTTTTGGTATTCAAATACATGAATGCATGGCATGTATTTCTTGTAGGATTTACTATTGAAATATCCTAATTCACAACATGACTAGTCCCAATTTACTGGTCCCAATTTCCTAACAATTACCTGGTCTCAGTGGTTACATACTGGTGTGGGCCATATTGACCATTTTGCCCACCATCAGAATGATCACAGGCTCTGGGAATAAGATTAGGCTGTATTGGGAATATCCTTTACCCATTTGGCCAGCTTTTACCAACTACAAATATTCCTTGCCAGTAATTCTCAGTTGTTCTTCATTTCTTTTTTAGTAAACTAATATCACCATGGCAGGTGATGGTCCTCTTAGATTCCTTAGTGAACCAGCTACTTTAGCAAGTCTTGCTGCAGCAGCAGCTGCTGGTATGGTGTATATGACCACCAGACCAACTCCACTGAAGTGTCCAGTGGACCCTGAAATGCAGTCAATTGAAGTTCCGGTAAGAGCTTTTTGTCCGTGATAATACAACTGTAAATAAAAGAGCAAAATCTGAAAAGCAAATTTATAAGCTTTTAGTGGGATAAAAGAGGACTGGTATTTGGTTGAATAAAACTAAAGCTCACTCTCAAATTTTTATTTTACAGTACATGTAGATCTATCCTTGTTTCAATAAAGAATTAGGCCATCACAACAGAAAAATTAGATGATTGAATGTTAAGTATTTTGTTGTAATTTTGTATATGTTATATAGGGTGAAGAGAATGCAAGAAAGAGTGCATTGTCAGAGACCCTTGTTGAGCACTTTTATGACAATGTTAATACCCTTTATGAGGCATTCATGAGAGGTGTAGATGTTTCAGGTAGGACATTTTCAAACCCATTCCCAATAAACGATTGCCATGCACATGTCTTGCAACCTTAGGTTAAGCCAGGTGCATCCCTGGGGCAAGTAAAATTGTCTGGAATTACCCAGAGTAAAAAAAGCTGAAGTGTGACGTAGCCCATTTATGGGTTAAAACTCCAGCTCCTTTAATGATGCAGTGGTAGCACTGGCAGCCAAGGAGAGGGGATACAAAGATAAGTAGAGGTCTGTAGGAACACCATCCCCACACACCATGTTGCAAATTTTAGGAAACACCTCTTCACAAATTTTCTGTCAGGAGTAGAAGAGTATACACATAAGCCTGGAGCTTGGTGGTGCAGGGCCTGCATAGATAATTGGGAAAAGATACAAATACACGTAGATGACCAGAAGGGTTCGGAAATTGGGAAATTTTACTCCATCGAAGCCATTCAGTACTGCTGATGCAGCACTCCACTTCTTATACATGTGCTCCTGCCTTCTTTGGTCTTTTTGGCAAGTTTATTACAATTCCTGAAATATTATGTGTTAGACATATTCAAAGTGCTACTCTGGTTTCGTGGCCAGCAAAAGGTACATACAATTAGCCCAAAAACTTTTCTAGT